>PVJA010011909.1:0-53411 GCA_004027025.1 Myocastor coypus
TATGTCAACTTTCAAAGAAAAGAAAGGGGAAAAGAAAAAAATAATAATAATGTTGATTTAGAACGGTTAATGTTTAATTGTTTGATCAAGCTTATATACCTATATGTATTAATCTAAACTGATCTGATGATGAAAATATGTAATATAACTCGTGTTAAACTTAAACAATAAAAAAGGAAAAAAATAGAAATAAAGTAAAAGATAAAAAAAAAAAAAAAAAAAGCTAACGAGTCCATACTAAAGCAAAAGTGGGCTCAGAGTCCTTACAGATTATCCAGGCTTTTGAATTACGTTTATTATTATTTTTGTTTTAGTAAGGGTCTATAGGGTCTCACTACATAGCTAGGACTCCTAGTGATTCTCTTGTTTTCCGGCCTCCTGAGAGCTGGGATTACAGGAGTGCACCACCATGCCCAGTCTCAGCACCCTCTGGGGTTGGGACTGGTTTGACTAACATATTTAAAAGTACTGGAGCCAGGCGTGGTGGCACACACTTGTAATCCCAGCACTTGGGAGGCTGAGGCAGGAGAAATGAAATGAGTTCGGGACCAACCTGGGCTACAAAACTGACCTCAAGGACAGCCTGAACCACATAGCGAGATCTTGTCTCAAAAAAAAAAAAAATAATAATAATAATAATAATAATAATAATAATAATAATAATCCTGGGCCAGCAAGATAGCTCAGCAGACTAAGTACCTGCTTTGGCAAGGCAAGCGCAGGGACCAGGGTTCAATCCCTGTTACGGCATGGCATACCACGCCAGCCCAACCTCTGCTTGCCCTGAGACTGCCACTGGGTCAAGATGTGATGGCGCACAACTGTAATCCCAGTGCGGGGAGGCTGAAAACAGAGGGATCACTGCGGATCTGAGCTGTGTAGTGAGACCCTGCACCAAAGACATAATAAATAAATAAATAAATAAATAAATAAATAAATAAATAAAAGATTAAAAAAGTGACTTGTACAGTTCACTTTGTGGGAAGATGACAAAACAAATGGAAAGTTAAATGAGCCCAGAAAGGTCACTCTATTCCATGACTTACTGCGTCTTTCAGGATTCAGCCTGAGCCTCTTACACCACGAAGCTGCTGCTGGTTTTGCTGGTGAATTTCAGAGGTCACAAGAACACATCTCTGTAGACTCCCACCCTGCTGATTTTTCAATGATATTTTGACCCAGGACTTTTTTTTTTTTTTTTTTTTTTTTTGCGCCCTGAAGTTTAGCTTTATGTACTGTTTTGGCCATAAGTGCATTTAACACCCAGCAGGGCCTCAAGCTGGGAGTATCTGAAATGTGAACTTGGTGTTTGTCCCCAATTTAAGTGACACAGAGCTTTCCCTTACACATTCAAATACTGCTGCCCCCGTGCCCTCCTCTGACACCTGGAGTCAGTGCACACACGCCTCCTCCCTGTAGTTCACACCCCTGACCGTAGCTGTGCCAGGGATGCCAGCCCCTCCTTAGATCTCCTTTTGCCCTGAGGCAAAGTACTTAGCTTTTATTTTCATATACTCTTTTTCAATAACTGTTTTCTCCTTTGCTACCATTGTACAAGTATTTCCTTCCCGTGAAATTGTGACCATTTCAAATCATGGGGCTCCACTTTTTTTTTCTTTTTACACAGTGTGCATTGCACATGTGGCTACAGGCAGCCAGAAGTACCCCTTAACTCAGCCTGAACACTGCGCCGCCCTGAAATTTCCTGCACGAGGTCCATTAGTCCACTGCCCTTAACCACAGCTTCCCACAGAGCCTCAGCACGTGGACAAAGAGACGTCAAGTTTTCCGCCAGAATGTGACACACCTACTCTTCAGTTCAATTGCCAGTGGTATCCTCGTTCCCAACAGAAACTTTCCCTGCCTAGCCTTAGCAGTTTACATTCCTGTCACCAACCTGCTCTTCAGAGCTATGTCAGAATCACCCTTCAGATTGTCTCCAGAAGTGGTGGCCAACCCTATGACACCTGAGCCATAGCACACAGACCCCTCCCTGTGGAGAGAGAATCAAGTTACCCCAGTGGTTCACGATCTGACAGACCCCTCCCTGTGGAGAGAGAATCAAGTTACCCTAGTGGCTCACTATCTGACAACAGCACACACTGGGGCAAAGTGTGCACTTTACCATGAATAAACGAGTCTTGGGTTGCAGTTCAGGCACTCTCCTCTAAAGCGCTTAGTCACTGGATTAGGTCATCTCAAAGAGACATTCTATTTGGATATTTGTGGGAGCTTATTTTATTTTGTGTTGTGTTGTTTGTTTGCTTTGCGGGTATTTTTTTGGCCACCTCAGCCACCCTGATGTGGGCCTAGCACTGCATGTGGTGGCAGACATCAAACAGTGGTCCCCTAAGTCTGCCTAAGCTTGCCTAAGCAGGCGCTTTAGATTGCTGAGCAGTCTCTACAGCCGTTTTTTAGATATTTGGGTTAATCACCTAACTTCCAGGCAAGAAATTTAACTGTTGGGTCATTGATCTAAAATATTGACCCTATGAGGAGCCCTATTTTTTCTTTAACTACAAAGATGTGTATGCCCTGATTTTGAGCAGAAATGCTAATATTAAAGATAAAATACATCCAGAAAACAAAGAGATAAAATACATGGAATGACACTTTGAAATTGTACATCACGGAGAAAAGAAAGACCCAAAAGCAAAAATTTGTATCACTTTATTTAGCTGAGCTCTGCTGCCGGCACCCTCCTGTGGGTCAGGAGAATGTAGCCCTTGCCGAGATGGAACAAAGAGTTTAAAAGGGAGAAAACACAGCCTCTGGGAGGGAAAGGAAACTTAGGAGTTGTCCCTGATTGAAGAGGGAAACTTTACAAGTTTTAGGAGTTGTCTCTGAGTCTACAATTAGGTAGAATACTCAGCGCCTGGGTTAGGGAGGGAGAGGAGACACTGTGGGGCCCGGGAGTTACCCTTTGCTCTGTATGCCCAGTACCACACATGCCTGCAGTTATGAAGAACATCTGTGACCAGGGTCGGGGTTCACTGAGAGGACAAGGTTTTACAATATAGCAATCACCAGTCACAAAGTTTGTTACAGAGAAGGGTAGCAGAGCCAGCTTTCAACAAGGAGAAATACGAAGTTTTGGTCAAATAAGAGTAAGAACAGAGTCTGCACTAAACAAAGGCAAAGGCAGAATTTGTCTTGGAGTAGGAGGCCTTGTGTCAACTAGGGCAGGGGTTAAGTCAATTCTCTGTTTGAGCATTGGAATACCCGGAGTCGTATCTTGTCTCTAAAAGGTTTAGGGCCAGCAAGATGGCTCAGTGGTCTGAAACGCCTGCAGAGGAAAGTTAAGGCCAGCGCTGCGACCGCTCCTCGATCCCTGGCGGCACATGCTGCGCACCCCCCACCACAGGGTGGGCTGAGCCAGGCATAACACAAACAAATAAATGAGGTTTAACAGAAATAAATTTTAAAAATCTCAATCAATCAATCAATCAATCAATCAATAAAAGGTTTAACACATTCCTTGGTGTATTGTAGGGTGAGGTGAGCCAGAGGACAAGCAGTTCATAAAATAGTACAAAATCGAGTCATTTAAGCTAGCTTATAACAGAAATACATGATATCTCTGAAGTAGGAACAAAAAGATCACAAGTTATTTGCCAACAGATTTTTTCCATTGAAGTGTGGTGTTCGTTGTGCTGGAGAGAGAAAGCCACCGATTCTTTTCTTCTTTATTGGCTGATTCCTACCTGAAGCTTCCCACTTAGTGTCTAGGCTTCTTTTCCACAGAACACTCAACTGATGATAATGCAGGAACTGCGCTAATACTCCTGATTCAATACTTTTAAGCATTTTGTTTGTGGAAATGTATTTATTGCCTTTCAAAGCCAACATTCATGGATTACTGCACAGGTAGGAATTCCTCTTTGTAATTATAAGGAATTTTTTTAAGGCAGATGAAGGTTTAAATGGTAAATTTATAGATTCAATGCCCTCGCTTTAAAGTTTGCTAGCATCCTACATAACTGATTTTAATTGAACTCAGTGTCAATCCTTTTCAAGGTACTCAGGCTGATTTCTTTAAACTTTATGATTAAAAAATAATTTGCACACCTAAGAATTTGTAGTATCTATTTTATTTATAGGAAAAGAATTTAAGCAAAGAGATTTAAAATTTACAAGGCTGGGGAGGCTTGCCGGTCAGCTGAGGTATTTAAGCACCTGCGTGGGCGACCCCAGTCAGGTGCAGGGAACTGTGTTTTGATGCCTACGTCCACTTACCTTATCAGAGTTGCCCTTAAGGCAGCCTGAGCCACCCAATACCCCCCAAAAAAATCCTTAAAACTTACTGATGGGTCCAGCCCATGTAGAAACTGGCTAAGTCACCATGGCGACTCCACAAGGTGGTGATGATCCCAGAACACTATCTTCGTCTTCTTCCCAGCACTCCCTTCATCCAGTGCACCAAGTTGATCTACTTCACCATCCAGGCTGATATCCAGTGAGTCCTCACAACGTCATCACCTCACCTCTCAAGGTCCTGCCCCCTTTAGAAACCTACTAATGTAGCTGCTTTCACTGTTTGATCTTCTAGGGTTCCAGTGTGTCTTTCCTTGTGGTCGTCTCTTGTCTACAGTAAGCCTCTTTTATCTTTCTGCCACTTTGCTGCGCCTCTAACATCACCACCACCATCTTTGCTGGGTGAATCCTATCACATATAAGGGTAAAAGGAAAAAGAAATAGTGGCTTCTCACGTAAGGAGTATGCTGACCTACTCACTGTACTTCAGAACTGCTAAGTTAAACCAAATACTTAGTCTCATGATGATATGTCCTTCCTGATGAAGTATTGTTATGATTTTGAAGAGGAGTATGCATAATTTTTAATAAAGTCACTGTACATACTTTCATTTAGGAGCAATAAAATCCAAAAACAAGGTTTAACTATAAACAAGGTTTAACTAAAAAGTTAGTGTGCTGATCTCCACATGGGCACCTGTTCTAGACTTGGCCATGATTAATTTCAGACAGAAAAATTGGCACAAGACTGTAGATTCATTTCAAATCTGAGAGTTTTTTTTTTTTTTTTTTTTTTGAGACAGGGTCTCGCTATGCAGTTCAGGCTGGCCTTGAGCTCACTCTTGTAGAACAGGCTGGTCTTGCATTTACACTAATCCTCCTGCCTCAGCCTCCGAAGTGCTGGGATTACAGGCATGCGCCACCACGCCCAGCGAAGAGAGCATTTCTTAGAGGTGCCTTATCATTAACTTTATTGGCCTTTCTATTAGAGGCAGGACCGGTTGATGCAACTGCACCTAAATTTTGTAGGAAGATAACATCCTATATACATTTTCTTCATTTTAAGTTCATGCATAGAACTTCTTTAAAAGCTTATTTAAAAGAACCAGGCTATATGCTGACTCAAGTGACAAGACCTGGAGAGGCACCACGCTAAGGATGCAGAGGCCAGGGGCACCACAGGAGCTTTATCATTTATTAGTTGGAGACTCGTCATGCCCAGTCTTCCAAAGGAGCACATAATTTAAGGGAAAGAGATAAGTGGTATGAATTCAGGGCCCAGGAGCATTGAAACCCTCTCACAAAATTTTAGATTTATCGGGGGTGTTACACAAGTCATTTCTCTGAGCTTTTCAGACAAAAGGGAGAATACTGAGGAAAATACAGGAATCTGTGCAGCACATGGGAATCCCTTCAAAGCTACTGCAACCAATATGTATGTTAATTTAGGAGAACTATGTTCTCTCCAGGAAGGCTTTCACTCCAGGAATGAGACGCCTGCAGCCATAGTCTTTGTCTACTTACTTGAGGTTGGAGCCGTGTCTTCAGCCTTGTCCTTAGAGGCCTCAAGGCTTCCCTTGCCATTATAGGCCTCAGTGGGACCAGGCCTCACTGAGATTCACTCACTAGAAGTCCAGGGCCCAAACCTCACACAGAAACCCATCCACACACACATGAAAAGCCCATTAGTTAATATAAATCCTGCCGAGAGCTTCTTCCCAGGGGTCTCCATCCCAGGGGCAATTACACACACATTGAAGAAGTCTCAGCTGGGGGACTAGGTTCAAAGTCTTCATATACTGAAGGATGTATGCAGGCAAAAATGATACCCTGATTTTTATTTATTGCTGAATACTACTACTACAAATTGAGTGACTTCCAATATATATATTTTTCTTTTTGAGACAGGGTCTCGCTATGCAGTTCAAGCTGGCCTTGAGCTCGCTTTTTGTAGCCCAGGCTGGTCTCGAACTCACATCGATCCTGCTGCCTCAGTCTCCCAGTGCCTCCCATTGTTGTAGGCAGCTAAATTAGACAGAAATATTATAGGCAGTCAGACAGGGTCAGGCGCTCAAGGAGACAAGATAAAAGACAAGGTGACTGACTATGCAGCTTTTCAAGAGTCAAATACCCCTGCTGTGGACCAGACTTTAAGACAAAAGAAGAAACAGACTTAGCCACATACTTCCCTAGGAATGCTCATCAGGGATTGATATTCTAAATAGGTATCAATCGCATTAAAAGAGCCTAAATGAGTCAGTACCCCAGCCCCCAACAGGAAGAGACCCTGTTCCTATTCAAGCCTGCTTGTTACCTGACTCCCGTGACTCCCTTCCCCATTCCGTAGGTATTGGCTTTAGTCAATTTTACCTGAGCAATGGTGCTTGTAACCTCATCGGTGGATCATAGCTTTGTCCCACCTCATGCCCACCTAAGCGAGTATCTATGGTTTCCACCTTAGACCCACCCCACCGCGTTGTTCTACACTATAAAAGTTTCTGAAAGAGACAGCTTCTTGGGGACCACCCACTTAGGATCCCCCTCCTGTCCCTCTCTCAGACAAGAGCTTTCTTTCTCTCAACAAATATGTTCTGCTCATGACCTCCGTTTGTTCCTAAAATGCATTCTTTAGTTGTAGAGAACACGAACTCGTCCGAGGCACTTTTCAGGTTGGGAGATCAGTTTTCTCTGTATCATTTGGAGGCTCCCTATTGCAGGTCATCCACCCCGGATCAGATTTTTCTTCCTGCATCACCATGGTCTGGCTGATATATAATATTTTACTGGTTCTCACTTTTGCAGTTCGGGCTAGCCTTGTACTCACTTCTGTAGCCCCCAGGTTGGTCCCCAACTCCCAGGTATCCTCTTGGCTCAGCCTCCTAAGTGCTGTGTGAATATATCGTTCTACAAAATTGCGTAGATCAGTTGTTCTGACCACTGCATGCATAAATAGATTCTCCCTTCTGACAGCTTCTCTTAGCTTTTTTCTGGACTTGGGATCTTCTTTCATGTACACTCATTGCAAGAAGAACGCATTTCCTTGCCATTTTAGTACTAATGTACCTGTTTGCTTGTCAGCTATCAGCGGAGGACAGTCCTCGGATCCCAGAGGACACTCTCAGGTCTCTGTTTTCCAATCCTTTTTCATCTGACACACAGACAACTTGCCTGATGTCAAGTCAATGTGACCGCTGAATCTCTTTAAGTCCTCCTCTGCTGCAAGGATTAGAAAACACTGCCTTTATGGCGCTCATTTGGTTACAAAAGACTGGTCTGTGCAATCGCCCTTTTGTCACCTCACGTATTTACAAGGGAGGCCTCCTGTCACTTACAAGATCTATCCACATTCAAAGGGAAAAGCCCAAGCAAGAAAGGTCGCTGAGCATGTGGCTCTATTTTTCTGACCACTGCACAAGGGAATTGCAAAGACTGCAGCTTTGAAATAGCAAGGGCTGGATGGAAAGAAGAAAAACTGGACCACAGGGAGGCCCAAGCTGATGGACCAGGCTCCAGGCCTCCGCCTTTGAAAACAGACTGCAACATGAGTGGAGGCTGAAGAGGTGCCTCATCGTTCCTACGGAGATCCGCACACAGTTGCTCAGAGGTCAACAAGGTAAACCCTGAAAGGGGGAGGGCGGCAGCTCTGTTCTGCTACAGACTCGCAGTAACAACCCCTTGAGCATAGCAAATCGCGCTTCAGAAGGAATAGGCCAAGGTTAAATGGTACAAAACATTATCCTCTCTCTCTTTTGCTTTTCAAAACATTATTAACTACTTGCTTAGAAAGGTAATTAGAAAATAATGCCAAGGATTTTGCCTGCAGAATGAACCAATTAAAATGAATCTTTTTCTTGCTTTTCCTTTACCACAGGGTCTCTAGCTTTGGAGCTGAGCGAGCGCAGTTGTTCTGTGTTGGTGTTGTCCATCTGACGGTGTTTCTAGAATGATCTTTCTTCTGTTGAGCGTGTATGGCTGTGATCTCCTGTGCGACTGTTCATTTGTCCGCTGCACGCACTAGAGAACAATCTGCTGAAAACCAGTGCTTGAATCTCACGCATGTTTAAGCCCCTTCGCATCGAGCATGAAAATCGAGATTTAGTATGAAGTAGATTGCTCTTGTTTCTGAAAACATGTTTGGAGTAAAGATTTTAGAAGAAAATTGGACTTAAGTTGGGCTTCTCTGAATTCTAATTCAGCTCTATTTAGATTAAGAATATAGGGGGCTGGCCAAATAGCTCAGCAGACTAAAGCACCTGCTTAGGCAGAGTTCAGCTGTGGGGCTTTGATCTGGGGCTGCCGTGTGGACCCCGCCCCCCAGGCACGCTGAGACAGAGATTGAGACTGGGCGTGGTGGTGCCTGCCTGCAATGTCAGAGTTTGGGATCTGTGTAGTGAGACCCTCTAGGCCCTGCACTAAATAATAAATAAATAAATAAATAAATAAATAAGTGCAAGTTATTGAATACCAACTTTTTCATGGAACAAAGTAAAGAACTGAGTAACATTCTCTTTGATTATAAACTCCTGTTGATAGTTTTATTGTATAACCTTTCTTTATTTTAACCTGTTTTAAATTGATACTTGAATTAGTATTTTCACACATGTTTTGAGTTCAATTATTTGTTTGCTACCAGAGATCGAACTAGGACCTTGCACTTGCCAGGCAGGCACTTATGCCACTGAACTTTCTCCCCGGTCCCTGAACTGATATTTTCAACTGAACTGAAAGGTGAATATTTTTTTCAATAAATGCCTCTGGTACATAGTTTATAATATATCTTAATAATTTTAACTAGATAACTCTTTTAATTTCTAGCATGAAGTGAATACTATTTATTCCTTTATTTATTCTTAGATGTAATTGATGAAGCTTTATTTAAGATAAGCACTATTTGTTTACTACTATTTCCTTCCACACATAACCATAATAGTAAGACTGAGAAATTTTCCTCTTGCTTCTTCAGAAATTGTTTCTATAGCAACCAAGTGTTTTAAACTGAAGAACCATGAAATAAAACATGAGAATGCGTGCATCTGTAGCTAAGGAATTTTATTATTTTATTTTCAGTTGAGAGATTAGGAGAGCTCTTTGTAAAAAAAAAAACTATACATAAAATATCATAATGAAAATGAAGAAAAAATTGATTTATTTCCTAATCAGAAGCAAGTAAATAAGATAGCCACACCATTTTAATCTATAAATGTGTCTACTCTTTCTGTTTTTTATATTAATTTTGAGAGTAATGCTGAACTGTTTCTTCAATGTTATTGCTTCTTGTAGGAAAAAATCAGTGTGGTTAAAATTGTTCAATTCCCAAACACAAAGTCTATTTTATTTGTATGCATGACATATTTTATGCACATTGTCTACAAATAGTTATTAATATTTATAATATCAATTAATTGTATGACTATTTAAATAACCCCTGAAAGTACATGGTAAGTCAATGAAATCATTTTTTCTTAGTTTTTTTTTTTTATTTTATTTTTATTTTTTGGGGGGAAGGGTCTACAGGGTGCTCAGGGTCTCACTACTAAATCAGACTCGTAATGATCTGTCTGTTTACACCCTCCCAAGAGTTAGGATGACAGGTACATGCCACAACACCCAGTCTCACTTGCTGTCTCAGCATACCCTGGGGGCAGGACCTGCGCGGCAGGCCTGGGGATTGAACTCTTGGCCCCCGCACCTGCTTGCAGGTGCTTTAATCCACTGAACTATGTGGCCAGCCCTTGAAATCATTTTTTCTTAAAGAGCATTAGGCAATGCTTTCAGAAATAGAATGTATTTGTAATATATCTAATTTATAGCATTTGTGGGTTTTGCTGTGCATTGCTTTGACAATCTGCCAGCATTTATTTCTTCATCGCTTGTTCTTTTAGATCCATCTTCTTCATGAGTTTTTCAAGCATCCCTCCAACCATTTGCCATTATCAATGAAAAAAGCAACACCAATCTGTACATTCCTGAAGTAAAGCTTCTCATTTCATACCAGACTTGTTTTCCTAAAAATTATACCTCCAGCCCACACCAAGTTGTTCTGAATTTGAACTAACTTTCATCTACAGTTCTACTGGAGCCTTACTTTTGTTTCAAGCACTCATCAAAATTTGTCTCTTCTGAGTCAGGGCACAGCAGCACACACCTGTAATCCCAGCACTAGGGAGGCTGAAAACAAGAGGATCTCTATGAGTCTGAGCTGTGTAGTGAGACTCTAAACCAAATGCACAAATGAAAAGAACAAAATTGGTCTCTTTTGGGGACCATTTCTAAGTGTCCCATAGCCTCAAGATCCCCATAGAATCTGTTGCTAGTTTAAAAAAAAAAAAAAGTCATATCTCTCTCCAAGACTTCTGCAACCATCGTTTTTTTATGTGTTTGACTCCACATAAAGCTTTATTCCTTATCTCTGAACTCACAGTCCCACCTCAGGGTGGGTTGGGCACAACAATGCAGCCCTAAAATTCAGGTGAAACAGGACTGCATTTACAGAGAGGTTCCTGAAGAAAGTAATGGTAAGCGGACTCCTAAAGGCAGAGTCTGGAGCTCACAGAGCTCACATCCTTATAAGAATGAGAAGCTGTGCTAGTCGTCCCACACACAGGAACACCCAAGCGAGGATGCAATATGTACACAGCTATCCCTGCACCGGAAGGAAGGCTGCTCCAGAAACGCGTTGCAGTGTCTCTGGACTTAGCTTTTCTGTCTCCAAAAACGTCAGAAAATATGTTTCTGTGGTTTCAGACATCAGCCTGCGGTTTTTCTATGGCAGTCCGAGCAGACTAATTCAACACGGGGTTTGAGAATTCAGCTGACCATGCTGGGGAAATCGTTCTGCTTTTCCTACATCACCGTCATATGTGTTTCAGGTGAATATGGGGAGAGTTTCTTCCTGATTGTTTCTATCGTGCTTAAGCACTGTAGAAACAGCTATAAGAAATAGGGGGGCGCTATTGCTTAAAACTTTTAGCTTCAAATGGGGAACCATCTTTGCAACAGCAAGTATTGCCCAATTATTTTCCTTTCTCTCTCTTTCTCTCTCTCTCTCTCTCTCTCTCTCTCTCTCTCTCTCTCTCTCTCTCTCTCTCTCTTTTGTAATTTTGAGACAGGGTCTCGCTATGCAGTTCAGGCTGGCCTTGAGCCCACTTTTGGAGCCCAGGCTGGTCTCTAACTCACACCCATCCTCCTGCTTAGCCTTCAAAGTGCTGGGATTACAGCCATGCCACCCCATGCCCACCTATTCCTTCTCTCTTTCTTAAGCATGTCTTTTTTTTTTTACTACTTCTGCATTTCCTAGGTTTTCTTTGTTCTGGAAAAGACAAACCCAATATGGTCAGTAATACTTTCTTCATATGATAGCAAAAGCCTAGGCCAGAACAGCATCACACTGTATAACATTCACACAGAAAGAGACAAAAGCAACAGAATGGAAAGAAATTGGAGGAATGGGTGGAATATTTGTAAGCATAATTCAACAAGAAGTTAATATCCAAACTATGTGAGAAACTCAAATAACTCTACAGGAAAAATAAATTCAATCAAAAATGGATAAAGCCAGGCATAGGGAAATATGCCTGTAATCCCAGCTTTTGGAGGCTGAGGCAGGAGGATCAGTGTGAGTTCGAGACCAGCCTGGGCTACAAAAGTGAGCTCAAGGCCAGCCTGAGCTGCATAGTGAGACCCTGTCTCAAAACGACAAAAATAAATAAATAAATAAATAAATAAATAAATAAATAAATAAAGCATAATTCTTCACAGTGCAGCATCTGTTATACCAGGCAAACAATCACTATTTTTTATTTTTTATTTATTTATTTTGTGTGTGTGTGTGTGTGGCTGGCTCAGCCCACCCTGGGAGCGGCACTGGCACAGCATGTGGTGCTGGGGTTTGAACTGCAGACTTCTGGGCCTGCCTAAATGTGTCTAAGCAGGCACTTTAGATTGCTGAGCTACCTCACCAGTCCAACAAGGACATTTTAATTAGACCATATTACATCAATAAATGAATTATTATTCTAATATTTTAAGTTTTGCATATAAAATACATATACAACTATAAGCTTAAGGCTAAAATCATGAGTTTTTGATTATTTGAAAGAAGTGAGCAAAGACTCAGAAAATTTTGTTGCTTTTTTATTTTTATACTTATATAATATCTTGTACATTAACCTGACCACGTATTTTCATTTTTACATTATTTGAAACTCTTTGGTAAGTATATCTTTCAATGTTGATGCAGATGCTGTCTCTGAGGTAAAATATGCTATCACCCCGGAGCTCAGAAAAATATACAGGGGCTGGGGAGATAGCTCCGCTGCAGAAGTGCCTGCCTAGCAAGTGCAAGGTTGTGAGTTCAAACCTCAGTACCACAAACAAACAAACAAATAAATAAATAAATAAAACACATTTGCCAGGCGTGGTGGCGCACGCCTGTAATCCCAGCACTTGGGAGGCTGAGGCAGGAGGATCGGTGTGAATTCGAGACCAGCCTGGGCTACAAAAGTGAGTTCAAGGCCAGCCTGAACTGCACAATGAGACCCTGTCTCAAAAAGACAAAAAAAAAAAAAAAGAAAAGAAAAGAAAAATATACAGTACCTAGGACATTTTCTAAATTGGGTAAATAAGTGAATTGACCACAACTATGGTTTATGGAATATGCAAATCAATTGAAAAGCTTTTCAGACATTGGAATTTGGAGCATACTCATTAGATATAACGAGTGACCCCTGCCTCAATTATAATGAGAATACTGTCAGATTCCCTTTAAATTCCAAGTTAAACTTGGCCTCAAAAACTTGACACATGATACTTCCTTCTACAGCTTAATTATTAATGACAATATTAGTATTTGTTTGAAAAGGCTCTCTGATCTTTAAAAACTAAGAATTCTTTTTCATCTGCTTCAAAAAAGAAAAAGTAAAAAGAAGCTACACTCTGGATCAGAGAATAAATATTGAATGTCAGAACTTTAGATTGTGCATCGTTAACGAGCTGAGTCTAGAGAAAATATGTTCCACTAATAACCCAGATATGTGAAAACTTAGATGGTCCTTGACCTTTTATAGCCAACCAAATTAAGCATTTTGATCATATCAATAATTAATTCCAGTATAAAACTAAGTTAGCTACTTCACTGTCTAATTTAAGAGTTACTGTTGTTCGACAATTAGTAAAGATACTTAAACTTAAAATGTTTGCCTTATAAACAACTTCTAAAAAGCAAATGATCTATAATACACTTCAGTATTACATGGATTTGTAGTTAGAAGTCTTGGCTTTACCTTTTTTTTTTTTTTTTTGTCTGAGACACAGTCTCACTATGTAGTTCAGGCTGGCCTTGAGCTCACTTTTGTAGCCCAGGCTGGTCTGGTCTCAAACTTGCACTGATCCACCAGCCTCAGCCTCCCAAGAGTAGAGATTACAGGTGTGCACCACCACGCCTGGCTTGGCTTTACCTTTGACAGCTGTGTAATTTATGTAGAATCATTCATTTATCTGTGAAATTAATGTGGAAATCAAGTTAACAGTTTCTTAGAAAAGAACCAGACAGCACTATAGGCCTGTCACATAATTTTAAGTAAAAGAATATGTGTGACCTATGAGAAATAACATTTCCCATTTTAGATATTAACCCTGAAATTGAGAACTTATACTAGTGTACTGCTAGATACAGTTTAGAGGTAATAGAGTAAGGTTCTTTCATTTTATCATAGGAAAAATACGAACTTATAGTTCAATAACTCACAGGCCTCTAATTAATTATGTACAGAGTGAAAATTAGATTTCTGCCTGTTCTAAATCAGAATTCACTGCAAAGATGTTCAGTACTATATATATTTCAAGGAATGCATTTGTCTATTTATTTGTTTGTTTGTTTGTTTATTTATTTATTTATTTATTTATTTATTTTCTGGTACCAGGGATTGAACTCAGGGCCCTGTGCTTGCCAGGCAAAGGCTTATTCTACTGAGCTATCTCCTTGGCCCCAAGGAATGTATTCTTTTCTTCAATAACTTATACTAGAGCAACTGTTGAAAATCAACTTGATACAGAGGTAATTTCTAGAAACATTCATTTTTTCCATGTAACTGAATGTCTATCCTCAGACCTGTCCTATATTATCCAGAGTAACTGTATCTTCCAGTGTATTCAGAAAGCAAATAACAAGTTTTCCACTCTCCTTCATTTTCCAAATTCTTTTAACTCATCTAGGTCTTTTATTTTCTTATATAAATTATATCACTCAATTTTTCCTTTTCTCTTTCGACATGATTACATAAAATCCATAGGCCAGATTTCTTTCACCAATATGATTACATACAATATCATATTATTGCTTTTTGAGCAGAATACATTTATTGAGGAGGGAAAAGCACCTGACCGAGAGAAACACGATGGGGGTCCCAAGTGGGTGGTCCCCAATACTTTATATACTACTAAGTTACCTAACTGTTTACTATGTGCTGCTCTATGTGATTATTTATGTAACTTTTAATGCAATATTTCTGCTTTGGGGAAAGCAAATGTTGCTTATAGCAGATGACCTTAGCATACTGACTTAAACCTGATTAAAGTTGGAAAACAACTCTAAAAAAATTGAATGATATGTTTCAATACTATATGGAAACAACATTTAGTTAACATGAGTAGAAAATTTCAAACTTTGATTGGCTGTATATTTATATCTTAATTTTTCCCTTTTATTTCAAGATATGTTCATCAGAATATGGTATCTGTGCAAGGATTTACCCTTAAAACAATGGAGCTGATAGCTAGATATGTGCTCATTTCTGCTTGGAAATATTCCAGCTCTCCTCTTAAGTACTGTGTATCAAGCTTGCCATTTCAGTAAATGAGGGAAACATTGTACTCACCTTAACAAAAAATAAACTTGTTATTGTATTTTATTCTTTTCCACATTCATGTGTGTGTATGTTACTAGTGATTAAAGCCGTACATTCACACTGAGCTACGTCTGTGCCTGTCTGCCCTTCTGTCTGTATGTCTGTCTGTCTGTCTGTCTATCCGTCTGTCTATCTATCTATCTATCTATCTATCTATCTATCTATCTAACTAACTAACTAACTAACTAACTAACAGCTCCCACTAAATCACGAGGTAGCCCAAGCTGGACCAGAACTTATATCTCTCCTCCTTTACCTTCTGATAGTACTGGGATTATGGGTGTGAGCTACGAAACCTAACTACCAAAATGGCAGTCTTTTGTTTTGCTATTGTTCAAGGTCTCACTACATAGTCAGACTTCTAGTGATTCTCCCATTTTCAGCCTCCTAAGCGCTGAGTTTACAGGTGTGTGCCACCATGCCCAGTCTCAATCGCCACGGCAGTGCACCCCCGGGAGTGTAGCTGGCACAGCAGGTGGGGAACTCGGCCACTGACCTCTGCATCTGACTAAGCAGACACTTTAACCTGCTGAGCTATCTGGTCAGCCCCAAAGTGTCATTCTCCATCTCTTTGTTTTTCTAACCTGTCCATTTATCTAAGAGGTAGTTCTAGTGCCTTTGCCTTCACAATACATCCTAGGTCTGAGCTTTCTCTGCCTCCGCGGACACACGACTCTATGTCACTCCACGACTACCAGCGACTCAGCTGTTCGCTCTTCCAACTCATTTTCATCAGTGCTACGATTCCAACATTTGTTATCTGGAAAAGTATTTCCTTAAATATGAAATCCAACCTATTGTCTCTAGCCTATATTTACCGGACTTGGCTTAGCTTCGTGTACCTGCCTTTGCTGTCTGTATTTCAGCTCTGCACGTAGTTCAGCCACGGTGTGCAACCTGCTGGCCCTTGAAATGCCTCTTCTTAGCCTCTGGTCTTTGCACTTGTTCATTCTCCTCTCTGCAGACTCTTCACATGGATACCTGCAGGCTTTTTCCTTTGAGTTCCTGTCTTTTCTAATTCCAACATGACTAGGCTGCCTGGTCTCTGTAATAGTGCTTTCTGTCGCAGTCCTGATTAAAAGCCTGCTGCGATGTCCATGTGTCTGTAACCACAGCTACGCGGGAAGCTACAGCAGGACAGTCACGCAGCTGCAGACCAGCCTGGGTGGCACAGCAAGGCTTTGTCTCAGAATAAAGAATCCCGACTGAGTTATATTATCATGTATCCTGAAACTTGAAAAGAAACATACATGCCTACCCAGCTTTACACTGCAGAAAAAGTACCTGACACTAATGCTTGAAAGCATAGTGGCTCATATTTCAGGAGAGCAGTCCAGAGCCACCTAGGTCAAAGGTAGAAACGACATGGAGGAAGGAAAGGGCAGAGAAAACCTGCTCAACGTATGGTGTCCCCTAAGCAGAGAGAAAGAATAGGAGGAGCTTCGAGCAAGAGAACTTCCTTTCAGTGACACAGCTCTTCCTGCTAGCCCCAGTTCCTAACAGAGCAATTAGCAATACAACCATCAAGGAACAAACCCACCTGTTAGTACATAGTGCCGTCTGATCCAGTCACCTTCCAAATCTCCCATTCGGGGGTACGTAAAATTATTGGGTAATTTTTGTTAGCTTTGCTTAAAATAGACAAATGCAGAGAAAGTGATGATTCTTGCAAATATCTGCAGCAGTTAGGAAGAAGCTTGGATCATGCCAGGTCTTAACTAAATTTTAAATAAATAAATGAATGAATGAATAGATTCTGTATCAAAGTTCTATGATATTTTAGATTGCATACTCTTTAAAAAAAACAGCAAGAAAAATCTCTTTTGGTTTAATGTGGTGTGCTTTGACCGTTCAATATTCATGTTGGCTTTTTTTCATATACGCAAAATATAAGCAATCTATTCTTTCAAAGAAATAGAGAAATCAATAAGCCTAGAAGTCGTTTTTTAGAATTTGAATTTGTATATACTGGTTATTGGTTGGAAATAAGGCATGTGAAGTTGGAATGGATATTCAGCAACTTTCATTGCTTATTTAAGATACTGTAATTGGTATACTTCAGGTGTACATGATGATCACATTTGTCATAGGGAACTTTGCCTATATCTTTTTTTAAATGTATTTTACTACAGGATCTACAGGCTCTCACTACACAGTTCAGACTCATAGCGATCTTCCTGTTTTCAGCCTCCTAAATGCTGGGATTATAGGCACGCACCACCACACCGAGTCTCATTCACAATCTCAGAGCTCCCCTGGGGTGGGGCCAGCACAGCAGGCTGAGGTCAAACCCTGGTCCCTGTGTCTACCTGAGAGGGCGCTTTAATCCACTGAGCTATCTGGCTGGCTGCAGCAAGCTCCTCTTTGTAAATATGCAATCACTTCCGGCAGTAGTAGGCCCTGAGATAGGAGCACCTAATGTGACAAGCCATGGACAATGCAATAATATGAACAGAAAAAACATAATGGGTTTTTCAAACAAAAGCCCTAAATGAAAAAATAAAACTTTGCTGACTTGTTTAACTGTTGCCTAGTTTTAGGCTTTGCTGCCTAGTTATTCCCACACAGGATGTTCTAGGTGGAGTAAAAATAAGGATTTATTTAAGAGGTATGAACAAGTCTCTTAAGTGCTATTAATGGTCTACAATTATTTGGCTAGCTGATTTTTCACAAAATAAGAGTCACAGTTACTCAGTGTTATGGGCCAGATGCTAAATGCATTGTAAAAAATTGTCTGGAATTTATTCCTTTAAATGATTTTTATGATCGCTTTAGTAGTTAGCAGGATATAAGTACTCACAAAACAGCTAAGCAAATAAAAATGTTTAATCACATTTTTTTATTTAATGATGTCTCTTTACAGCTTAAAATAACTACTTCAAAGTTTCAAAACATATCATCTGTCTTAAATTTTCAAAAATCTCACGAGTTATTCTAATGGATTTTTAAAAGCACACCCTCTAGTTCTAACTTCTACAAATTCCATATGCAGAATACAAGGTCTTAGTTGTGTGGGATTGAAACTACCTAATTACTCATAGTTACCCACCAAAATATAATTTAAATGTAATCTGATATTTAACACAGGAGTGCAAAAATTTTTTTCATCAGAACTTTTCAAACTAAACAAAGTTGCATATGTAATTAGTTATACTACAGACTCACCAATTAGCTTTCCAAAATGATTGCTGAAGTTAATGATTACAAGGTAAAATTTGCATAAAAAGGGGAGGAGCCGAGAGGTGCCCGAAGGTCATGCAAAGCTCTGGGATACTGCTGAAGCCTGTTCAGGTGTTGGGCCACGCTGAGCATCAGCAGCCTCAGAGCTTTCTGATTTCAGCACTGGCCTGTTGGACAGCGCCTCTTCTTCTCTGACTTTCTCACTAAAATCTGGGAGGTTCTATGCGATAAGCAAAGGATCCACAATAATTACTCAGGTGATTTACAAAGATGCTGTTGTCTTACCATAATCATAAGTGTGCTGTCGTCCTTGTTATGCCACTACGTTCCATAAACTACACATATTTTTGTTCATTCTAGCTACCATTGCCTAATTTCTCCATCATATGGAGCAAGGAAAATCATACCCTTTCTTTTTCTTTAAAGTGAACAAACTGATAGGTGCACTACCAGCCTTATACTTTCTTTTCACATTTTACTATTCAGGACTATTTATATGGCATAGCAGGAAATGCATGCAGTGTTATAATTCATATTCATAATAGGTGTTGTTTTATTCGGCTGAGATGAAAATCAGGGGCATCCAGGGAATAGAACTATTTGAAGTTGAATTTTTCACAAGGCCTGATGCATAAAGGCACTAAACACCTTTTAATATATGCTAATTGAACTGAGCTACAAAAATGATCCCAGAATATAAACAATGCTCCCTTAGATCCCCTCTGGATATCAATTCGGTCTTATCATAGAGAATATTCTAAGAACTAGGAATTCATTTTCATAAGAAATCTGTTGAGTTGTAGTAAAGTGATGAAAAATAGCGACACGAGCATCATTTGATATGGGAATAGAAAAAATGATAATGGCTGTCAATCATTCCTTAAGTGCAGAATATATTTTCTATGTGTGTTTATGCTATTCTGTTATTTTGAGTGAATAATTAATAAGATTCCATTCTTTTCTTTAAAAAATAAAACTCTTAGAGAACCAAGCTAGCCATGGTTTGCTAACATAGAAATAAATTCAGGTTATGTACTTAACAGGAAATCAACAAAGACACCTTTTACAATTTCTAAGCAATTACTCCGTTGTTGCTATAGTGATTGCTAAGAGAATCTGCACATTAGCCAGGTAACTGCCTCTGGGTCAAACAAATATTACAGATATTCTTAGTCTTCATTTCTAAAGTCATTAAAATAATCTCTTCATTAATAAGTGTGAGAAATGAGCAATACGCTATAAGGCTGGCCCCTAAGCCAGACGTGGCCATGACCACGATGTGACATATATTATGTAGAAAGCATGAAGAGATCTCTTTCTATTAATGCAAAATGAAATATGATAATAAGAAATCAGTAAGCAACATAAGCAAGTGAGGAAAACTGAAATTATCTAATATATATATATATATAATATATATATATAATATATATATATATATATATATGCTAATTCATTGTTACTTTCCAGATTATTTTTATGGATTTGACACTTAGCCAAGAGCAGATATTAAATCTCCTCAAATCAGAATCTATTTCGATTCCATTTTGCAGTTTTTGATTTTTTCTGCTATTTCAAGAAGCCCTTCCCAACACTTTACTTTGTAATAAAAAGATTTGAATAAAATCAAACAGGATTATCAGGAAATAACTAGAAATATGTTTAAGAACGTACTGTTTTTGCCCATGTAAATCATGTTTATAATTGCTTACTAATAGAAAAAGAAAGTGTGACTTTACTATGGAAAGCATTTCTATTGTTTGTAAGATTCTGGCCAGTAATTGGTAATTTTTGACTTTCTTTTTATGTATGTAGTACAGGGTCTACAAGGTCTCACCACACAGATAGGACCAAGAGTGATCCTCCTGCTTTCAGCCTTCCAAGTGCTGGGATTACAGGTATGTGACCCCCTCCCAGTCTCAGTCACCATCTCAGCTTGTGCTGGGGGAGGGGTCAGCATGGCAGGTCAGCGATCAAACTCAGGTCCCGGTGGCTGTCTACACAGGTGCTTTAGTTGGCTCAGCTATTTGGCCAGCCCCATTAATGGCATGATTTTTTTTTTCAGAACTAGGGATTGAACTCAGGCCTTTGCATTTGCCAGGGAAGCGTTTATTCTACTGAACTATCTCCCCAGCCCAGCAATTTTTAATAGAAGTAATGACAACGTTAATATAGAGGCTTAATACGTTGTAGGAAAGTATGAAGAATATGCCTTGGATGTTTTCTGTTTGAAAATTTGAGATCAAGCTTTGTCAGCTACATTGTGAGTTTCATCTGCCATGACTTCAGTCATGAAACCACAAGAGAAGGAAATAAAAAGTTATGCATAGACAGGAGTTATTTGTCCTAGAATACAAAAGTGTATATAATTGGTAATATAATTGATCAATAAGGAATCCACTAACACTGTACATTAGTTTTTCCTTAACTACATTAAACTAAGCCTGTACCACGCCAAATAAGATGGAGGGACTGCTTATTCCCAAAATTATTGCTGAGAAATGAAACACAGAGCTTGAAAATCAACAAGAAAGGGGTTTATGTTGTTTGTTTGTTTGTTGTTATTGTTGTTTTCTGAGACAGGGTCTCGCTATGCAGTTGAGGCTGGCCTTGAGCTCACTTTTGTAGCCCAGGCTGGTCTCAAACTCGCACCAATCCTCCCACCTCAGCCTCCTGAGTGCTGGGATTACAGGCGTGTGCCAGCACTACCGGCTAAGAACTTTTGTTTGTTTATTTATTTATTTTTATGGCCAGCTCAGCCTGCCCTGAGGGCAGGGCTGGCACAGCAGGTGGTGCTGGGGATCGAACCGCGGTCCCTGAAGCCGCCTAAGCTTTCCTAAGCAGGTGCTTTAGCCCACTGAGCCATCCTGCCAGGCCCAACAAGAAAATTTAGAAACATCACGTTTGTCTACAACACTTCTCCCAAAAGTAGACATAGCGTGATCATGAGCATCGTCCATGAACATGTCAGCTTATTTGATTTCCTGCTTTTAATAAGGGGAAGCAGCTGGCAAAACAGATTTTCTAGTCCTAGTGCATGGGTGTTTGTGACTGACCATCTGCATTGAGAGTCCGCCATGGGCAACCCCAATGATAAGAAGGAAGACGCTATTCCTACCTATGAAGTCTGGTTGCTGTAGCTGCTGAGTGGCAAACACTCAGACAAGGCCTATACATGCTTATAGGCAAAGGACCTGGAGAATTTCTAAACCCAAATGAGACACAGCTTGTAGAGCAACAATTCCACACTAGAGAGTCATGCTCCACACAGCTTGAATTCCAGCTGAGACAGTCCAGCCCATGAAAAACATCCTCTGGAAACTGGCAATGGCATAAGGCAGAAGCTGAGCACTCCTCCTTTTGCTTTCTGGTTTAGGATTTCCATGTCTTCCATCTCTCTAGCTTTCATGAGACAGGACCATCCCATTCCCACCTTCCAGGCAGGCACTAGAGCTCCTGTGTAGGACACCGTACTTCCTTCTACCCAGTGGAGGACGACAGGTGAGAGGCCTCCTGTGTATAATATGAATGCCCAGGTACTGTGACTTTCTTCCATCTATCTTCTTGATTCTTTTACAACATCAAATCCTTAACCTAAATTGCCTATTTGCAATCTTTTCCTGAAATAATTAAAACTCAATTATGTAAGTCATTTCTATTATACTATTTCAAAATAGTATGTTCTTTCACTTAGTATAAGAATTAACAGGAAAAATGTCCAACTTTAATGGAAAGCTGTCATTTATCTCAGAGATGCAAATAGTTGTAAGAAGCAAATCTAAAACAGCCCTAGCCGTTCAAGGTCAGTGAGGACTCAGGACATAAGAGAGCCTGTGCTGTAATATCCTATAACTCAGAGGTGTCCCAAATTTTCTGGTCAAGGAGACTATAAGACTTCAGAGGAAAGGGATAAATGAACTATAGTGTGTCTAAGGAGAGTCACCCAGAGAAAAACATTCTCTCAGGCTTTCACAGAAAGCAAACTGGCCAAGCAATGGCCCTGAAGGATGACACTGACAACAGTTCTACAAAGTACTGTACATGGCTCCAAAGTTAATCCTGAGGGGATTTGACCTTGGCAGACACAAAGGATAAATGTTTTGTTATACAGGTCTTGCTTTAACTTGCCCTTGATCACCCAGCAGAAAAGCTTAGTTACAAGGCATGAAACGCAGAGCTAAATTGGCATGATGAGCTCTAGGAGGCTTGGATCAATAGCCTCCAACGTTTCCAGTTTCACTGGTGGCCCGCTGCAGTTGTGGAACAGTGGACTGTGCATGCATCTGCTTCCTCTTAGTTCAAAGAGAAGATTTTTTTCTTTCCTTATCAATATCAATTGGAAGGTGTGTCATGCCCACACCCTGTTCTCTGTATACCTATTGTGAGGACAATATGCAGTGTGTCAACTGTTAAAAAAATTATTTATAGAAAGTGTTAATGTTTAATTGTTTCGATCAAACTTATATACCTATATCTATTCATCTAAACTGATCCGATGATGAAAATATGTAGCATAACCATTATTAAATTTTTCTTGTTTTGAAATTCTGTACTATGTGTACTCTTACTTGTAACTGTTTTTCTATCTTTGTTTCTGCTATTTTTAGTTTTTAAAATAAAAGAAAATAGTGTATAAAAAAAGAAAAAGAAAAAAATCTAAAACAGGGTTGGTCAGATAGCTCGGTGGATTAAAGTTCCTGCCTAGGTAGGGACAGGGGCCAGGGTTTCATTCCCAGCATTCCATGCTGGCCCTGCCCCCAGGGTGCACTGAAGCAGTGATTGAGACTGGGTGTGGTGGTACGCACCTGTAATCCCAGAATTTGACAGGCTAAAAAACGGAAAAGATCAGTATGTGTCTGATCTGTGTAGCGAGACTCTGTAGACCCTGTAGTAAACGCACACACACACACACAAAGAATCCAAAACAATTCAACATACTACCTGATTGCAATTTCCAATGCTTGAATATACTCTCAGAGATAATTCCTAAGGTATTTGATCTGTACCTCTAGTATGTGGTAATAAATAAGGAATTTAGAAATCTGAATCCTTGTCAGAGACTTTGTGTTCATCAAAGAAAGTATTGCATTTAAGAACATGAAGTGAACAGTTTGAAGGCCAAACCTGTAATATTTTTGTTGTGATAGTTTATATCTCTTAGCCTCCTACATTTTTATTTATGTTAATCTTTTATTTATTTGGCACAGGATCTCACTATGCAGCTCTGCTGATGTAGCATGTGATGCCAGGGACTGATACCAGGTCCATGTGCTTGCCAGGCAAGTGCTTAGACTACTGAGCTTTCTTCCGAGCCCAAGCCTCCTACTCTCTGATTTTCATATGAATAGAACAGAGGTAACCTGCAAAAATATCTTTAATATGCCTGCTATGATCCCTACTTTTATAGTAGTACCAGGTAAGTTATTTCTCTGAATGTCAAATAACTAGCATGATAAAGACTTTATTTCAAATATTCTTAGTCCTTTAGTTTATAAATATTGTTTCTAAATAGTATCTTATCAAGATGTTACTATTGTTTGTCAATGAGATTGTATTAACCTGATAATTTCAATATCAAATAATTCATTGTTTTTGGAGACAATAAAGTCTTAAGTGGAAAGCAAGTTTATGGTATCAAAAATACTAGTTCAATTTTGAATTTTAGGTAACATTTAAAGATCCAAATGAAATCACCCAATGAACTTTTGTCTTAGAAGTTGAAGTCTTGGAAATGGCTAGCATAATTTTAATTTAGACATCTTTCCCTAAGAGAAACAAGCAACCAAAATGATAATCCTGCATTTAATAACAGTAAATTCTTAAAACCTGTCCTTATAATTAATTATAAGTATTATTTTATAACCAGTCATTGAGATGAAGTTGAAATTTCAAAGGGGACACTGAATCTTAAAAGGCCTTGACTATTGTGGTAACTTATAGTCCTCCTTTGAAACTTAAGGCTATAAATTGGTAGCAATAAAGCACAATAAATTACCTGTTCTGTGTGGCAATGTGTCAGGTGTTGAACTATGAAGGACAAAGATTGGTGAAAGCCAATATCTACCCAACCATGGAAAATTTAGGGCTCGATTAAAGAGTCATCGCAACATTTTCTTGCCAACTAAGACATCAATTTCTCAGGACAAAGGTAATTATATCTAAAGCAGTTATTTACTGCAGTGTGTAATTGTAAGCACATGGCTTTTTCAGTAAGAAGATGAACATAAGGAATGAACCAGAAACTTTCAGAATTTGTTCTAAATTGTGATAGTAGAATCTCTCTAAGGGAAGTGCATTGCAGCTGGTACCAACCCTCCTTAGAAGACCGAGCAGGATTTCTTCCTTCATCCATTGTACTCTTTCAAGGCATCTTTCAATTTCTACTGTTCTTAAAATGCAGTTAGCTACTTCTTCACTCCTTTTATATGTACTCTTTTATAGTCATACTTATTTTATTCATTCATGTGAAATTAGGCATGGCTTTAATCTCAGTTTTAAATGGCAAAGGGAACAAATCTCGCAGAACTGCTTTGACAATTATTTTCTGCTCAAGTAAAGTTAATAAGAGTGCTTGCCATTAAATTTTTGTTGCTGGAAATCCTCCTTCCACTGTTTTCTGTATCCAACTACTTCGTGTTCAGAGAAATGCGTGAGTTTTTCTCTTTACTAATTATACATGGTAATCGGGAAGTTTTCTTCCTTTAGAGAAAAAAATATATCACATTATTAAGCACAGAATTTCTAAATAGGTAAAAAAAAATATATTGGTAGGCAAGGGGCACAGGTCTAGGGTACAACTTGGTGGATAATATTTACACAGATTATTTTAAAACTCAGACATAAAGATCACTGTGACAGCAATATTAATTAGATTATAGAAATGAAAAAGTGTTGGGGTAAGTAGCTATATTTTTCTTGATGGGAAATTGAACATGTTGGTTTGCTCACCAAAATCCTAGAGGTAGAATGTTTCATTATTTTGACAACTAATATTCAAAGTGTTATGTTTCCTGTCTTGGTGTTTAAAAAGTCTATAAGGACACGCTCAAAAATATATTTCATCTGGGTCAAAAAAGAAACGGCATTATTTAAAACAGTTTATGACTAAATAAATATAATTGAACAAAGTTTAAGTATAGAGGTTCTTCTGGGAGCATTTTACCACCTAGTTAGTTGTTTCTGGCTATATAAAATGAGAGTGTGGTAATTTTCTATATGATTGTAAATTTTTCCAGTTGTAAAACTCCTCACCATGCATCATCCTCTTCCAGTCTCACTCACCTCTATAAAGTAGCAAATGCCTATATTTTAAATCTCCATTTGTAGATGTAGCCATTATTATTTGTAATAAAGAGTAAGCCCCATGACGGAAAATAGGGAAAAATATTTCCATTTCTAGAAATAGAAAAATAAACCAGACTCTTCTGAAATCTTGGTGGATTGAAAGTATGCCTGAGAGATTCGAAAGGTTAGCCAAAGGATGTAGAATAAGTAACTATATGTCACTCGTAATGTGAGAAAAAGATTGGAGGATGAGACATTTGAGGCTTTGAAAGGATGCCATAGTGAGACAGATAGTCCTAAAACTGAATGAGGAACCATAGCAGTGGATTGTGGGTAACGACTCTTCACTCTAGACCAACAAGTAGCAAGCTAAATTTGCAATGCTGCAGGAGATCATTTGGTTGACTAATTATATGTTTTTAAATGACATTGCCTGGGACCTATAATAGAAACAATGAAATATGTTTCTTCCTGAAGTGTGTTGTTTCTAAATACGTAACGAAGTTCCTTTGCAATACTAACGCAATGTACACTGTGACAGGACTTAAGAGGTCTGTTCCGCACACCTGGGATTCTCTCAGGCCAGTCCTGGTGGAGAGGAGACTGCAGGACTATGCAGGTCACTATCTTCAGACTCATGAAGGTTCTATTAAAGGGCAGGATGAATTGTGTGCCAAGCTCTTTCAGTCTGGAAGCATCAAAATGAACTCCAGATTATTACATTTAGTAGGGATAGCATAAAGAGGCATATAAGAAAATAGAAGGGCTGGACCCATTACTCAGTGAACTAGAGAGCCTGCTTAAGCAGGTATAGGGACTAGGGTTCAACTTTATGCAGTGCTGGCCCTACACCCAGGGTGAACTGAGATGGAGATTGAGACTGGGCATGGTGGTGTGCACGTATAATCCCAGTGCTTTAGAGGCTGAAAATAGGGGGATTACTATGAGTGTGATCTGCGTAGCAAGACTCTGTAGGCCCTGTACTAAACATAGAAGAGGAAGAGGAAGAGGAAGAAGAAGAAGAAGAAGAGGAAGAAGAAGAAGAAGAGGAGGAGGAGGAGGAGGAGGAGGAGGGGCAAAGAAAGAAAGAAAGAAAGCACATACCCTAGAGACTGTCAAAAGGTGAGACAACTACATCCTGCTCAGGATTTGGGGTGAACAAACGGAAGAAAGGCAGAAGAAGCCCTGGCCTGGGATTCAGACTGCAGTTGGCTTTGTTTGCTCCCTGCAGGATTGAAAGTCGCTCCCTCAGATGCAGGCAACTGACAGACACTTTATCAGGAAAAGAGATTTGCCTGATGTTTTCTCAAACGCTGTAACATCATTCAACTTGTCAGTGAAGCCAAAAAGACAGGCTCTCTGATACGCAGGGGCAGCTGGGAAACTTTACTTCACTTCTTAGCTGTCAGTGTGGGAGGAAGCTTTTCAATAAGTACCATCACGGGAGATATTTCAGGACACAATTAACTCAGAAGCATAAAACAAAAAATGCTTTCAAGGCCAAAGACATTATTAGAATCCATAGTCTCCAGGCAACCAAGGAACACAATGGGCAGTTTGCCTTCGTTGTTTTTTCTGCTGTGAATGAGGGCAGGCATATCAGTAGGAAAAGCAGAATAGCAGATCTCAAGAGCTTGCAGGAAGGGCCAGACACATACATTAGCAGACTAAAACTCCTGCTTATGCAAGCACAGGGACCGGGGATCAACCCCCTGCATGCTGTGCTGGTCCTGCCCCCAGGGCATGCTGAGACCGCGATGGAGATTGGGACTGCACACCTGGAATCCCAAAGCTTGGGAAGCTGAAAACAGGAGAATTACTACGAGTCTGATCTGTGTAGTGTGATCCTATAGACCCTGAAATAAATATATTTTAAAAAAGAAAAAGAACTTGCAGGAATAGCGCGTGTTAATTCCAATCAAATGGTGCAGCTTCTTAAGAGATCTCCTGTGACCAACCTATCCACACCCTCATGATGATAAGAGTCTTTACAGACCAACAACACCAGGGTTCACCTTGTCAAATACTCTACATTTTATTATGTTAAAATATACACAATATTGGATTCACCCTCTTAAGCATTCTTAAGTATAAATTTCGGCTGTGTTGACTATATTTATATTCTCATGCAGCCGGTCCCTAGAACTTCTTCATTTTACAAAATCCAGAAAGAGCATACATTAAACAATGTCTAAAATACCCATAAAGCTTCTACATTTTTGGTAAGAGGAATAAGCCCATCACAAAAAATGCAATTACTGTATGTCTTCATGCATATGACAACCTGTGTTTCAATAAAATCCTTAGGTGATCCAATTAAATGTTAAAGCATTAATTCAGGCCTCAACTGGATTTAGCAGGGATGCACGTCATAAAAGCTTAGCAGCATAATTACAAGGTAGTTTATCTCTACCAAAGTAGAAAGAACATAAATTTTCAGTTTCAATGTAACTGCTCTATAAAAGTAGTTCTTTAGTTGCCTACCAATCATTCGATAATGGAAATTTATTTACATTCTTAGCCTCATTTTAAAAGAAATACATAATATACTCCTAATGAAACCCTGTGAAGTAGCTTTTGCAAGATGATTAAAGAGTGTGCATGTAGGCCATTTCTGGTTTTCCCTGCATATACGAAATGTGCTTAGCAAATAATTGATAATTACTGTTACATACAGCAAACTCCCTACCACTACTGGCTTTTCAAAAGGAACTCTTAGCCGCATGTGGTGGCACATGCCTGTAATTTCAGCACTTGTGAGGCTGAGGCAGGAGGATCAGTGTGAGTTCGAGACCAGCCTGGGCTACAAAAATGAGCTCAAGGCCAACCTGAGCTGCATAGCGTGACCCTGTCTCAAAAACACAAAAAGAAAAAAAAAAAAAAAAAAAAAAAAAAAAAAAAAAAAAAAAAAAAAAAAAAAAAAAAGAAACTCTTTACTACAGCAGTATGAGTCCTTGAAAATTGCAGAATCTTGACCAAACAGAGCAATCTGAAAATATAAATAGATAGATAGATAGATAGATAGATAGATAGATAGATAGATAGAGAAATAAGTAAATTTACACAAAAAATTAATTCAGGGATTAATTACAATTATTCAGTTATGTAACTTTAATCAGCATGGTGATTTACTTAATTTTCTCCAAACAAAGTATAAATTAATTTATATCATTATCATTTATGCATAGAAATAAAAATATATTGTGGACCATTAGATAGTGAATGGACGTTACTGTTGTTAGTATCAGTTCACTTACTTTAGGCCACATTATCCTGTTAACTATAATTTTCATATTTTATTTGAGATTCGCAAATGTGATACGAATTAATTTTTTGTCAGAAATTTCCTGAATCTACTTTTATACATCCCACCTTCACACCCAGAAGCTTGTCTAATAAAGAAATCCCTGCTATCAACCTAACACAAATTATTTTATCCACTATGCTAAAAACGAGTATTTTGTTTTATTTGTGTTGTTGGTGCAGTGTCTCACTACACAGCTTGGACTCATAGTGATTCTCCTGTTTTCAGCATCCCCAGAGCTGGGACCATAGGCGTGCACCATCATGCCTGGTCTCAGTGTCCCACTTGGCGCTCCAGAGGGGAGGGCCAGTGCAGCATGTGGTACCAGGGATCGAACTCAATAATTTATTTTCATTAACGTTTTTATTTTCTTTCTGTTCTTATTTTGTGTTAGTACATATTCATCATGCATAATTACTGTGTTCCCCACTCCGAGCTGGAACACACTCCTACCACACCTTCATGCCTATTTTCCTGGTTTTTCCTTCCTATCCCGATTCCTTCCATGCCTTGGCCCTGTATTTTGACTTCCTTTAACATTTTGGGTTTGCTATGTAGAAGAAGGCAAGTGACGTTTTCAGCGTGGGTGACCTATTTCATTTATCATTGTGGGCTAAGGTGTATCTATTTTCTTTGAGATAGCTTTGCTTTTTGATGAAAGAACAATTTTCCATTGTGTAGAAATACATTTTCTTTAGCCTTTCATCTGATGGTGGGCATTCAGACCACGTCAAAGGATCATCTATGATGAATAGTGCTGCTATAAACCTGAGTATGCTTGTATATTAGTAATGCAATGTATTTAGTGTTTTCAGGGATATAGGTTCAGAGTTAGGTCAAAGAAAATTTATATATTGGAGAGAAATTACCATGCTGGTTTCTGTAATGATCAAATCAGTTTACACACCCACTGCTGATGTGGAAACATTCCTTTTTTCCTTATAGCTTCATCAACATCTGACATTATTTTATATCTTTATTTTTTTTGTATTTAATATAGCATCTCACTGCGCAGATTAAACCCAATGATTCTCCTGTTTTTTGCCTCCCAAGTGCAGGGAGTACAGGAAGGTGACATCAAGGCCAGTTTCAGTCACTGTCTTAGCACACTCCATGGGCAGGGACAGCATGGCACACCAGCATTCCGGGAGTCAAACCCTGGTCCTTGCATCTGCCTAAGAGGGCACTTGACTGTGCTGAGCTATCTGGCTGGCCCCCTTTATTTGATTTCTTGAGGACAACCATTCTTTCTGGAGTAAGGTGAAATCTCAGCGTTCTTTTACCTTGCATTTCTCTAATGACTAGAGGTGGTGAACATGTTTTGCATAGCGATTAGTCCATCTTCTTGGAAGTGTGTATCCATTTTAGTCACTTAATTTTTAATGAACCTTTTAATTTGGGAGGTTCTAATTTAGCTGAATTCTTTATATATCCTAGATATTAATTTTCTGGCTAAAAAAGCTGCTAAAATATTTTCCATTTTGCAGCTTGTCTCCCCACTATGTTACTTGTTTCCTGTGCTGTACAGAAACCTTAAAATTTTAAAATGATGGAATTTGTTGATTTTTGCTGTTATTTGTTATGCAGCTGGAGGCTCACAAAATTGTCACCTACATCTATGTCTTCTAGAGTTGTATCTATTTTATCTTCTGGTAGACTGAGAATTCTTGTCTTGACATTTACATTTTAATCCATTTTAATTTTAGGGTACTACTTGGCAAAATACATTGGTTTAATTTTCTCTATATGGTAAGTTTCCAAAGTAGCATATTTTAACGATGCTCTTTACTACAGCATATAATTTCGGTCTTTGCTGAGATCAGACAGCTAAGGTGTACCTGAGGTTGTAGGTGCATTCTCTGTTCTCTTCCACCAGCACACGTGTCTCTTCTTGTGCCAGTACCACGCAGGTGTTCCTCACTTGGCCTTTGGCATGGAGCTTGAAGTCCAAGATTATATTGCTTCCTGTTGTGCTTTTGATGAACAGAGTTACTTTTACTATTCTGGGTCTCTTATTCTATATTCCTATTTTAGATTCATTTTGCTGGTTGTCTGAATAATGCTATCTATATTTTGTTTGGGATTTATCCATATATTAGTTCAGGAAGTATGTCTTTTTTTCAGTGTCCTTTCTCATAGTATTGTAGTTCTGTCCTTCTTGTAGAGATCTCTCATTGCTTTGTTAGGTTAAATCCTATGTAGTTAATTTATTTGATGCTGTTGTGAATGGTATTGCTTTATTAATTTCTTTCTCTTTAAGTTCATTATTCATATACAGTAATGCTACTGGTTTTGGAGTTGATTTTGTGTCTGGCTACACTACTGAATTTGGGTACTAACTCTAGGGGTCTTGAGACAGAATTATTGCTTTATGCATCAGATCACAACAGCTGCAAAGAATGATAACGTGACTTCTTTTGGTGCTTTGAATATTGCTTTGTTCCTTTTCGCTTGTCTGACTACTCTGGAGAATGCTCTGAGCACTCTACTGAACAGGCGTGGTGATAGTGGCCATCTATGTGCTGCTCTTGCTTTCAGAGGGCAAGATTCTCATTCTTCTCCCATTAGTAGGTCGTGTGGTCAAAAAAGGGTTTTACCACATCGCAACAAATTCCTTCTATAATCGTTTTGTTAATCATTTTCAAATCTTGAAGGAAATTTGATTTCACTGAAGACTTTATCCGAACCCATGAATATGATAGTGTACGTTTTTTGCCCTGCTTCTGTTTATGAGCTGTATACTTCCATGCCTGTGCTAAAGCCTCTCTGGTTATAATGTATGATCTTATTGACGACTTGTTGCATTCTGTCTGGGAGTATCTTGGGGAGGATCGTTGTGTCTGTCTTCTCCTTTTTTATTGGTTCTTTAATGGGCTTTGAGATCACCTGAATGCTAGATTCCAAGAAGGACTTCGGTAGTACTTCTTCCCTTTCACTTTAATGAAACAATTCCAGGAGTACTGACCTTGGGTCTTCCCTGAAGTTCTTACATAATTCAATTATAAATACATTATGTCTGTATCTTTCTTACTTGAGCTAATAAAGAAGTTCTTAAATCACACAAGGTCTTTCTTTGTTTGGGTACTTTTTAAAATATCGCTTCAATTTCATTGGCTGTTATTAGATTATCCAAGGTTTTTTATACCTTTTAGATGCAATTTAGCAATTTTTATTAACCTAGAAATATGAACATTTATTTTAGATTCTCCTAAGTATTGGAATACAAGCACTCAAGGCAGACACTAATATTCTCCTGGCTTTGGACACTGTCTGTTATGATTCTACATTTTCCATCTCTAATTATGAAATTTAGAAAAATTTTATTAATGTTTTGATTGGCTATGGACATACATACTTAATTTATTCTTTTAAAGAACCAGCTGTTCATTATAGGCAACTCGTATTTTGGTAACAATTATGACACTTTGGCAGTAAGAAATAAAATTAGTAACAATAATGGAGCCAAAGACAAACTGCACATTGACATATTGAAAAACCAATAGAATACCAAACTTAAACATAGAAAAGTTATATTTCTAATATAAGCATTAAGATCTGGCAAATATTGACATGCTGTAATGTCTGTGAAATGCAACTACCGTACTTCCATTCATATTAGAAAATAATTCAACAAAAACAGCAGCGTGTTAACTAAGTACCTAAAGACTAATAAGGCCTACTTGCTCTATTAGTAAAGACAGACTTAGTGACGAAAGGGAAAATTAAAGAAACAAAATTAGAAAAATCATACAACAGGAGATAAGGAACAAAGTGAGACAAAAGGCTTTATTAAGGAATAAATGGAAGTTAATTCGCATTAGATCAAAGTAACAGAGAGCAAAGAAAGACAAAAACAGGAAAATAAGAAGAATAAAGGAAAATCTTGAAAAGAATTCAAAGGAAATAAAATGTAATCAAACTCCCAAGAACCAGGGAAAAAAGAACAAAACTGTATAGCTTTTTTTATGCAGTGCTTCTTTCCAGCATCTATGGTCTCAAAATCCAGCAAGTGACAGTTTTCTCTGTCTAGTGTTCTGGCCTATGGGTTGGTGAGGTGCCATCCTGGCCTCTCCGTCTGTGCACCCCAGGCTGTGGCAACTGTCTGAACAGCAGTATGCCTCTCCTCACGTTGGCAAAGGGGAAAAGCAATGAGTTCAGGTGTCTCTGTGCTGGTGTATATAGGCAGGTGGGGGCTCAAACACACTGCTGGGCTAATGCTGGCATTTTCAGATCCGGTAGCGTCAGAGAGTTGCACGCGTTGGGCCAGGCTTCTCATCGCAGGAGGGGGATCCCTGTCTTCAACTTGGCCTCAGCTTTTGCGGGCGTTTATTTCTAGCCTGGGTTCTTTCCACAACTGTCTCTTGTACCTGTCTTTCAGAGAGTCACTCTGATAAGATACTCCAGAAATTCTGAAGTGAAGATGCTCTGTAATTATTCTGTAGCTCAGTCTTAAACCATAAACCTCTTTCCCAAATGACTATCCTCTTTCAAATGTGATAGGCGGTGCTGACCATCTTTAAATGAATCCCAGAGAACCAATTCTCTAGGCAGCCCCATTTGAACAAGGGGCCCAGAAGCTCTCTTCAAATGAACGCTTTTCAGTTGTGCACCACAGGCTCGTGAATGGGAGTCATGCTGTTTCTTGAAAGAACCTCAAGCCGTCTCTTTTTTTATGATTATGTGAAAATATTTGCATTCTTTTCACTGCTTATATTTTAATCAATCACATTCTTCTCTGCCAAGAACTTTGCTAATTCTTGATTTGTGATGAAACTGAAACTTGTGAAATGGCGTTTACTCACGATTCTCACTGGAATCATGTGGAAAGCACTAAGAAGGACCCGGAACATAGGCTGAACATTGGGCTACCCTAAAATTTCCCCTGCCAGATCAACCTGTCGCTCTGCATCTCAGTCTCTAGCAAAGTCTCAGAAAATGAGAAAAGTGAATACAAATTTTCTGCCAGATTGTGACAAATATAATCTTTTGTACAGTGATAAAGGAATCCATATTCCGAAGGGAAATTTCTGGATCCTGGCCTCTACTGTCTCAACGGCAATCAGCATTCTGGCTATCTGCACCATGACTGGCATGACTGTCCAAGCTTAGCTTAGAACATCTGAAGACTTCTTTACCTGGTATCGCCAAGTCTTTTACAATGCCTGCTGTGAGCTACTGCAAACGCTTCAGCCTTTCAAATAAATGTAATGCCTGATATTTATTATATAAACCAAATGGCAATACTATTTTTCTTTTTTCTTTTTGTTTAAGTGTATTCGGTACAGGTTTGATCCCTGAAAACTTATGTCTTACCAACCCAGCCCTCCAGGGTGCCCTGAACCAGTGATTATGCCCAGAACATGGAGGCACATGCCTTTAATCCTAATACTAGGGAGGCTGAAAACAGGAGGATCGCCATAAGTTCAAGCTGTGTAGTGAGACCCTCTACCAAATGCTTTAAAAAATTTTATTTGGTACAGGTTGACTATACAGCATAGATTCATAGTGATCTTCCTGTCTCAGCCTCCCTAGAGCTGGGATTACAAATAGGCACCACTATTCCCAGTTTCAGTGGCTAGTCTGCGCGGGTCCAGCATCTCATACAATACTGCACATTGCACTCAAGTCCTTGTGATTGTCAGGCAGGTGCTTAGAATGCTGAGCTATTGCCCCAGCCTATTTTTTTTTCCTTTTACTAAAATTCTCTTCTACATTTAGGGGTCCTGGCAACCAGGTGGATGGTTCCTAGTCATTTTTCCCTATAGCTGTATACATGAACAACGTTGGGGAGAAAAAATGCAAAGATTAATTTTGAAACAAAAAGGCAATGTGTGTAGCAGGTACATTAGACTTTGAAATGTCACAGTGTTCATTGTGCTATCCAAAGTGGTGAGTGAATGATGTTCAGTGTTGAACCTTAAATTAAAGACATTTTCATTCTTATCAGAATAATGTGTTGTTACATTACAGAACAAATTATTTATTCAGGAATGCCTGCTAACAGGCAAGATGGATAACCTGAATTCCATAAATCATTAAGAACAATTATTTTTCTCCTTTCATTGTGGTATGGTAAGAAAAGTGTAGATACAAAATAATTCATGCAGAGCGATGAGTTCTGTTTTCTTGCTGCTCTTACTCTTGTTATTTTCCTTGGTGGCAGTAAAGATACCGACCTATGTATCTCTAAACATGAAGGCTATGTTCAAAAATAATCTTCTGGGTTGGCGAGACGGCTCAGTGGCCTCAGTGCCAGCTTTGGCAAGCGCTGACCCCACTCCAGGGGCACATTCAGCCAGTGAGTCTGGGTGTGATGGTTCAAGCCTATAATCCCAGTGCTGGGGAGGCTGAAACAGGAGGATCGCTATGAGTCAGATCTGTGTAGTGAGACCCAGCACCCAGCTCATAAATAAATTTAAAAAAAAATACTCTTTTCCCTTGAAGACTGATTTCAATTAATAATCATAATGGAAATATATTATTGAGCTATAAGTTTGATCAGAAAACCAGGCTTTCATTGATGTTTCTCAATAATCTACATAAGTCAGTGTTGCACTAGGAAAGTAATTAAATGGAAAAATCTTCTTGACTTTTTCCCAGTATCTTGGTGCAGATGGAGAAAAAATTTTAAAACTGATTTCAAATATTTTCATTAAAATGATAAATTTGAATAAGAAAGCAAGTTTTCATTACTTAGCTGAAGGGCCAGCCAGATATCTCAGTGGACTAAAATGCCTGCTTAGACAGGCACAGGGGCTGCAGCGTTGAACCCCAGCATACCATGCTGGCCCCGGCCTCAGCTTCTACTGACACAGTAATTAAGACTGGGCCTGGCAACATGCATCTGTAACCGCAGCACTTGGGAGGCAGAAGACAGGAGAAGCACTACAAGTCCCATCTACACAGTGAGACCCTGTAGACCCCGTACCAAATACATAAGAAAACTACATCCACATTATTCAGCTAAAGATTTAAAACGTTTAACATAGTCCCAACCTGTCAGAATTGACAGGTATTTATAATACCTTGACAGATTTTAGCCAATGATACCGGAAGTCTTCTCTCTCCCATCGAAAACCTGTTGGGATTAATTTCTCAATGTCGAAGTCTCTGTAAATTCTGTGATAATATAAATTTGGAAACATAGAATCAGAATGGTTAGTAAGTTAAGAAGTTGCTTAAGTACAATATTTTATTTTAAGGTTCCTGAATTTAACATTAATTACATTTTAATGAATATAAATGACAAAATTTCACTAACTGTTTAAGAAGGCATACTGCCTGAAAGCTACAGAAAAAGCTAATTTTATCCATCATTTCCTTAATTATATGAAAGGACTTGAACTTTGTGACAGTAGATCCAGATTCTAGACAAAAGTGCTTGATAAGCCCATTTTTTTGATATAGTGAAATAATTGTTCATTTGTAATTACATCATTATTTGATGATTACTTGAGATTTAATTAATCTGGAAGTAATGGAAAGAGTAGCATCTTAAGGCCTAAAGCCTGGTTTTGAAAATGCTCAAGCTTGAGGATAATTTTTGTTCCGTGCTGTAAAAATATTTCCGGGCTAGTTTTACATCACTCAGATGACAGTGATACAAACAGCAGAGTGCCTCAAAAAACTAGAATTAGAGGTCCCATTCAACCCAGCTATTCCCCTGCTGGGTGTTTTTCCAGAAGAACTGAAAATATCCTGCCACAGCAATACATGTGCACTCATATTTATAAAAGGGCAATTTGTCAAAGCTAAATCTTGGGAGTAACCCAAATGCCCACTAAATGATTAAAAAAAAAAAAACATTTTTTATACATTGGAATACTACTGAACCATAAAAAATAAATTTGACGCTTTTATAGGGAAATGTTCAAATAGAGACCATACTCAGATGTGAAATAAATCAGACCCAATTGTATAAATATCATATTGTCTCTCTAAGTATAAGAGCTGGAAAGAGTAAAAACCTGAAAGGTATAATAGATAATGGGAAAGGAAAGAATCTATTCAAAGGGAAGGAAAAACTTGGGTGAAGGAAAGGACAGGAGAGGAGGAGAGGCCTATTTATGTACGAAAGGCACACTAGATATTATGAAAGCGAAAGAATCTCTTCAAATGGAAGGAACAACTGGGATGAGGAAAAGAGGAAATAAAAACAGGAGGAAAAGAAAGAGACGTATTCATGTGTGTATCCCGCACAGCCTGGATAATTGTGCTGCTGATTCTGACGCTCTGCTGCAAGGATCAGCTAATGCTTAAATTTTGTTTTTACAACTTTTTCAAAATTTCTATCATGCCTGTGTGTGTGTGTGTGTGTATTTGTTTGTATGCATACACACGCATGTGTACCAGTGAACAATCTGGTAATCTAAACAACTAATATGAAGACAACGTTATGCAGCATAACAGCCACTGTTGAATCTCCATTATTTTCTTTAGTAAAATTCTGTATTTATTCTACTTTGTGACTACATGTTATTCTCTTTAAAAATAATAAAAAGCAGAATGGTAGTATTGTTCTGTCTTATAGCCCTGGATCACATATCTATTCCTGACTCGTGATTTCAATCATATATTACACATTGTATATGAAAAGCAGCAAATATTGTAGGAAATAATGTCTTGTTTTGTCTAAGCACAGTGGCACTCTGCAGATTGGACTCCAGGGCTTCTTCTGCTTACAGCTTCCCGAGCACTGGGATTACAGTCTCAGTTGCTGTCTCAGCACACCCAGGGGATGGGTTAGTATGGCGTATAGTGCCGGGGATTGAACACTAGTTTGCTTTAGTCTGCTGAGCTATCTGGCCAGCCCAGAAATAATGCTTTTTATTCAGAAAACCTCATACGTCTTTTGTCCTTTTCCCAATTTGCAAAGCAATGGGACAGAACAGTCAGCATAACCTGCAAGCAGACTGCAACTAAACTATTTTGCAGCTTACACTAATCCATCACACGCTTTGAATATTTAGAGAAAATATCTATTTTCACCAGAACTTCTTAAGAGTGTGGTGGTACACACCTATAACCCCAGCACTTAGGAGGCTGAGGCAGGAGGATTGATGTGAGTTCAACACCAGCCTGGGCTACAAAAGTGAGATCAAGGCCAGCCTCAACTGCATAGCGAGATCCTGTCTCAAAAAGACAAAAAAAAAAAAAAAAAAAAAATCATGGGAGGATGAAAAATTACAAAAATTGTGCTTTACAACCAGCTCCTAGCTTTTCAAACAAACACTATGACTGGTCTGTTTCTGTCTCTGTCTCTGTCTCTGTCTCTGTCTCTGTCTGACTCTGTCTCACTCTGTCTCTCTCTGTCTCTCTCTGTCTCTCTGTCTCTATCTCTGTCTCGGTCTCTCTCTCTTTCCCTCCCTCCGGGACACCATATATTGAGCAATTTTTCTCCGCCCTTCCTTTTCTTCATGCCGTTTCTACACGTTCCCTGGCTCTGGGTTTTGAAGAACTGCTGCAGAGAATTCGGTGGAAACACTAGCGCATCCTAATATAACCACCAGTGCCTTGGCTTATCAGCAGTGAGCCTATGTCTTCTGCGTCATGATTGCCTATTTGAAGCGGCAGTAATAAACGCAGCAAAGGCCGAGCATGCCTTATCATCCTTTCTCTCAATCCCCAGATATAAGTCCAGCCCAGCCCTAGCAGGCTCGGCGCGGCCAGCACACATTCAGATGGCTTAGAGCTGGGGAAGGTGCGTGCTCACGCCATGGCTAGTAGGACAGTGCTCCTGCTCACCGCAGGCTCTGTGCGAGTACCCCACACTGGTCAGTGGGTTAATGGGGTTGTTGACATCTGCTCTGAATTTCTCTTGCTTCGGGTTTTTTACTGGGGATAAAAATGTTCACTAATGTATTTCTATGACCTACTGAGTTGTTTTCTTATTTCCATGAGTAATTTCCCTTTAAGACTTTCCATATCCTTACTGTCACCAACCGGCTGAGACAGCATTTGCGCAATTTGGATAGAAAACGCACAGCTGTAACTTGCAGCTCCTTTCCTCTGGTCCCCTCTGGGTTCTGGGTGCACGTGTCTCGGCCCTGAGCCTCTAGGGCTGGCTCGCCTTTTCTCTTAGTATGAAAACGTCTGCTGTCACCTCTTACCTTCCAAGCTCCTGGTGAATCTTACGCATCCCTATAGCTCCTTAGTCACTGAAGCTTGCAGCTCCCTGGAGCCCTGCCAACAGCTTCTGCTCTCCCTCGGGGTCTCCTCACCGGCCACGACAAGTCTCTAAAGGTCAAGAGGAGCCCGCGCTCAATTCTGGTTCTCTTTATTCTTTGCTACTTCCGTGTTCCCTGAAGATGTTCAAGGCTAAGCATCCTCAGCGGTGCCAGCTCTTCCTAGTGCAGGCCTCTGGACCAACTCCACTTGAGATAAGAAGTGTGAGTAGGCTCTCGGGCAAGTGTCACTCGGGTCACTCAGGCAAGGCTTTGGGGACTTGCGCTGTAGCACTGGAGCGTGGTACGCAGGAGAAAGCCATCCTGGACAGATAGGAGGAGTGTTATGGAGCTTGGTGTTTGCAACAAGATGGAGGAGGCCTGCAACCATCTTAATTTTAAGCCTACCAACATCAACGCATGTTGTCATGGCAACAGTTCCACACAATTGCAGAGGTGATTGCTGGATTGACAACCACATGACTCCTTGGGAGGAGTTTCCCAGGAAGGGTGGTGATTTTGACATTTCCGTATTTGAGCTTGAGGATTCAGGGGATGAGGGTAGTAGACACTGACCCCTTCTGTGTCTATGCTCCGGGAGGGAGGGTTTTCTCGTTATTGTTCTTGAGAGAAGCAAGAGAACAGCCTGCAGTAGCCCAGAGAAGGAAAGAAACACTGTCACTGTCATGTACCCAAAACAATGCACCCTGGGGTGCCCTTGAATGTAGAGGGGTGAGGGGCAGGTGTATGAAAACAAGTCCGTCTATACAGCGTCTGCCTACTGAAGGGGAGAGAGACAGGCCAGGCCTCACCTCTTTACATCTGACAGTCAGAAATCATTATACAAGGGCAGGCCAGAGAGCTCAGGGGATTAAAGCGCCTGGTTAGGCAGATTCAGGGACAGGAGTTTGGTCCCTAGTATGCTGTGCTGGCCTTGCCCCCGGGGTGCACTGAGACAGCAGTTGAGACTGGGTGTGGTGTCACGAGCCTATAATCCTAGAACTTGGGAAGCTGAAAACAGGAAGATCACTATGAGTCTGATCTGTGTAGTGAGACCCTGTAGACCCTGTACTAAATGCATTTTTTTTAAAAAAAGAAATCATTTTTCTTTAATGTTTTAACTTTTAAAGATAGTAGTATAATACACTAGAAAAGAAGAGAGTTTTTCCATAAAAATATTAGTGCTAATTTATCCCTCCTCTTGCATATTTTAGATAAAGCCTTCCTTTGTAGCATTATGAACAAATACATTCACTTGTTTATGTTTATGTATTTGGCATAGAGTCTCACGTTCCATCTCAGGGGCCAGCTCAGTGTGTCTTGGGGTGGGGCCAGTGCAGCATGGGGTGCCAGGGATCGAACACTGGTCCCTGCACTTGCCTAAGCGGTGCTTAGCCCATTGAGCTATCCCAGCAGCCCAATTTAGCTTTTCAATAAGCTGCATGTTAGAGAGCTAGGCAGAGTTGCACGTATCTGTAGCTGTACCCAGTGGAGAGGTGAGGGGTAAAGGACCACATTGTGAGCCTCTTCTCAAGCAAAGGTCAGAACTAAAGGGAAGAAAAGAGCAGAAACATTAGAGACATTAGTCATGACAGGAGAATCAGGAAGCGACAGAATCAAAAATAACTGACTAGAAAAAATTTCTTGTAACAAATTTAATAGTATAAAATTTGGAAAGAACACACTTACTTTTAGTTCAGGGAGTCTCAGTTTGCTCTGATTCTACCTAACTTAGAAAGAAAGAATGAAATCTGGGAAGCAAATAACATTATTATTATTGTTATCATTATTATTACTATTATTATTCTTAGACTTGTAGTAATCCTCCTGCTTTCAGCCTCCCCACTGTTGGGATTACAGGTGGCAATACTACACCTTGACTCTGGCTGGCTCAGCCCACCCTGGGGTTGGGGCTGGTGTGACATGTGGTGCTGGGGATTGAACCAGGGTGCCTGTGCTTGCCTAAGCAGATGCTTAGGCCTCTGAGCTATCTTGCTGCTAATTACAATAATCAAAATCATAATTATCATATTATTTTAATGAAGTATTTTAATCTCCTTCACAGTCAAGTTGGAAAATGTGAGCATTGTTAGGTACTTTATTGCTCATAATTAAGTGGAAACAAAAACCTGAGTTAATAATTCCGTAAAATAATGTTCTACTTTTATATTAAATGACATTTTTTCACTTCAGAAGCCCTTGCAGTAAAGTCTGGTTACAAAGTGTCAAAGTATTAAATTAATATCATAATTGTAGCCAGGTGTGGTGGTGCAAGCCTGTAATCCCAGCACTTGGGATGCTGAAAACAGGAGGATCACTGAGTCTAATTTATGTAGTGAAACCCTGCATACCCTGCCCCAAATACTAGATAGATAGACAGATGATAGATGGATAGATAGATATAGACATAGACATAGACATAGATATAGACATAGATATTGATCCTAAGGTTTATGTTCATTTCCTTTCTGTTGGAATTTCATTCCTCAGCATTTGATTCATTTCAAAACTTTTTGAAGTCACATTTAACCTGTTATAGTTGGCACAATTTGTGTTTCTAAAAGGCGAGTTATTGTTTTAGCTTTTTGAGTTCCTTGACATCCGAGCTATGGTATTTTTTGATTTATTTTAATCTAAACTAGTGGTACTGACAATATATCAAAGTTTATGTTTATTCAACTCCTTACCTAAATAAACTCATTAAATAGGTATTAGAGTTTTCCCCATAAGACAATATATTTCATCTTTTAATTCTTATATGATGCATAAGATCTACCTGTTAACTATTGAGTTAAACTTCAATCATTTATGTGATGGGTAGACATTTAATTAATGGCAGTATTGTTCAAACTTTTTCAGATTGCACTGGATGAGAAGGAGGGCCAGTCATAGTTGCATCTTATAAGCAGATGGGGAAGATGGCATAAACTTGACAATAGGCACTTCTTCCTGCAAGATGAGGACACCATCAGGATGTTCCCAGGAATAAACCAGTACTTAGTGACATGTACCAATCATGAAACCCTAAGAGGAATTCAAGCGAAGGAGAAAAATGGACTTGTGACGTCCTTGGAGAGCCACAGAACTTGCTGTGGTCAGACCATAAAATGAAGCACAGTGCAGGCAGTTCAAAAACAATCCAGGGAACATGGCTAATTTCTTTCGTTTAAGAAGGCAACTGGGACCTACTCTTGGCCTACTTTTGCCAATGTGTGTAGAAACCAACATGTGTATTGAATAATAATTTTTAATGAAAATATTTGTAGTTGAATAATTAATTACATAAACCTCTGGGCCGTATTTGTATATCTTGCTTTTGGAAATGCAGAATATGTGTGATTTTATCTGGTCGCTAACAGGCCAAAACCACCATTCTTAGGTATCTGAGTAGTAGCAATATAAAAGTAGATTAAAAGAGGCAAGGGAAAAACAAATAGTAAAAGTTGTTTCCTCATTAATTTATCCTGGTAGTAAAGACCTAGTGTGTTGCGAGCTGCCTCGCCAGCAAGGAAGACGCAACACCCAGCTCTTCTTTCAGCGGTTTATTCAGGACCCTTGAACAATCTTGCTTTCTCTCTCTTGCTTTTCTCTTTCCCCCAGCACCCGCGGGCTCTCGGCTAAATACCCCAAGGTACCCAATCCCACTTAGCTACGTGGCACTCGACGGTAGGTCCACATACGCGGAAGCAAGCCAGGGGTTTCAGCCTTGACCATATATGGTAATAAACAGTGGCGGAGAGCACTCACCCCTCGGGGGTGGAAGGCGGAAGCCGGCGCCATCTTTAGGATACGGCAGTACACGGCTCTCCACACTAGAGAAATATGGTATGAGCTCTGAAAGTTAGCTGACAGGGATAACAGCAGACATTTAAAAGATATAATATTTAAAATCAATGTACTTGGTGCTACAGAATTAATAGGAAAGACGAAATCAATTCATTTCAAACATTTAACATGAATGACTATGAAACTGAATAGATAATTCAGGCAGAAACATCCCAGAAAGCAAGCAATGATTAAATATTGACATAGAAATTATATTCAAGTGAAATACATGGACAGAGAGAGCCAACAGTCAGATTGATGCTCAGAGAATGTGAGAGGTCATGACAGAGAAGACCAGAAGACTACACGAGCTTGTAACAGGAAAGGAAGCACAGAGCATACACAGTGATGCAGAAATCAGAAAAGAAGATGGCTATCTAAAGAGAAGATTGAGAAGTCCCTAGGAGGCAGACAGCATTTGGAAGAACAGTGTGCGGAAGGAGCCTGGGACACTTTTTGATAAGCACATGTGAGCCGAGCAAATCAAATCACAGAGGAACCATCACTTCAAGACTGTTTATGATTATCATTGTTACTTCTTAGAGTTGTTCAACTCTCTGCTGAGGAGTATTTATTTCACCATTTGAACTAAGATTCTTCACACTTAAAAAATGGCACTTGGAGTTCATACCTGCTTATATCTACATATGTGGAAACCAGTCTTGCTTATAGGTACCCTTAATAACATGTTCTCTAGGGCAGGGGAGATAGCTCAGGGGCACAAATGCCAGCTAGCAAGTGCAAGATCCTGAGTTCAATCCCCAGTTCTGCAGCAAATAAACAAATAAAATAAAATAAAATAAAATGTTCTCTATATTAGGCAAAGAGAATATTTCTCCCTCTATGATGTCTTTTCATTAAATGGGTGCTCTTTGGGTGGTCTTCCTGCTTGGCTTTATATATTTTTTGTTATTTTAAAATTACTTTAATTCTACTGGTACATTTCAGATATACATGATGATTACATTCATAATAGGGAATTTGTACTTGGACATAATATATCTTGCTGCTTTTCTTTGTCCTGTTCCACATCCTAGCATCTAAAAAAAAAAAAAGGAAATACTTAGGAATCAATCTAACAAAAGAAAAAAAAAAAGATCTCTATATTGAAAATTACAGTACTCTAAATAAGGAGATCCAAGAGAACATTAAGAAATGGAAAGATATTCCTTAATTATGGGCGGAAAGAATCAATATTGAGAACATTTCGATATTCCCAGAGATCTTGTACAGATTTAATGCAACCCCAGACAGAAGGCCATTACTGTACCTCACAGAACAAGGAAAAGCATCCTTAAAATTTATCTGGAACTAGATGACACAAAGACAATCCTGAACAACTCCGGCAAGGCAGGAGGTATCCTAACATCAGACCTGAAATTATGCTACAAAGTTAATGTGATAAAATCAGCATGTCCTGGCAGAAAAACAAACCTGAGAATCAGGGGAACAAATTAAAAGATTCAGACACTTGCTTCTTAAAATTTTTATGTATTTTGTATAGAGTCTCATCATGCAACTTGGACCTGCAGTGCGCTTAGTTCAGCCATCTACGTTTATCTATATGACTTTACAGACCCTCACCGCGTCTATCATTAACAATGCCATCATCTGTAGTTTTTCCAAGAAATTATTTCCAATTTGATTTTCTTCCAGAGCCTCATTTATCTCCTTTGCTACTTCTACTGTTTACAACTCAGAGAGTCCAAGGGAGTATCTTGTGACTTATACCACTTAATTTATCCCTGGCCTTGCCTTTGGTGAGCCTTAAATCTAGCGTGCAAGTTGTTTCATTATCTTCTCCTTTTCTATTTCTTCTTAGTTTAATTTCTGTGTTGGTTCTTATAAATTGCTCCAGGTGGGTAGCTTTGTTTAGAACACTTACCAACATTTCTGAGGCTGTTTCTCAGAAACGTCTTCCAGGTGTAGATGCCTTTTGAATTTTGAACCTATTGAAAGACCCTACCTTTCACTTTACTGGAGCTGAAAGTCGTTGACTATTTGGCCTACTTCCTGGTTCCTTGACACAGAACTGTTGCTTTTCAGTGATTCTTTGGCAATCTCCATCTTTTCCTACCAGGAAAAGTAACTGATTGGAGCAGCTATCTCACCTTGGGTACGGAAGCGCCCTCAACCATAACAACAGCATTAAGCATAGTCTAGAAAATGAGAAACTGTTGTGCATGCTACCTTTAATGATGTTCCCTAGATTTGTAGTTATATAACAAAATCTAAGCCAATACAGAAGAAATCGAGAGTATATCACCCAAGTGAGATTTTTACTCTCAAGGAAGAAAGCCAAAAAGAAATTTGAGGGGGTAGACAGAGAAATGAAAAAAGAAAGAAACAGAAGACAAAGGCAAACAACAAAAACAGGAAAACTGGTGAAGAAAGCAGGCAGGACAGAAAGAAAATATTTTTATTTATTTCTTTTTTATTTTTCAATATTATATATTTGGTACAGGGTCTTACTATGCAGCTGAAACTTGCAGTGATCCTCCTGTCTCAGCCTCCCCAGCACTGGGACCACAGGTTTGTGCCACCACCACACCTGGAGCAGGGTCAGCGTGACCTGGGGTACTGGGGATCAAACCTGGGTCCTTGTGCTTGCCTGGACAGGTACTGAGCTATCTCACTGGCCCAGAAAAACATCTTTTGAAAAGAACAATACAAATTTTATTTATTCTTTCAGATCCTTACTCTAGGGAAATAATGTAATATTTACACATGTGGAACTGATTTATTTCACTTAGGACTATAACCTCTAGTTGCATCCATTTGCGTATAAAGGCTTCAAGTTTTTATTTATAGCTGAATAATACTCCATTTTATAAAAATGTCACATCTTTTTTACCCATTTCTCAGGTGATGAGCATTTGGGTTGTTTCAAAGATCTGACTATAACAAATCGTGCTGCTATAAACATGGGTGCACATAGATCACTGTGGTATGATGTTTTCAGTTCTTTTGGAAGAATACCCAGAAGGTGAATACCTGGGTTGAATGGGATTTCCAGTTCTAGTCTCCACACTGATTTCCATAGAGGTTGTAGCAGTCTACACTCCCACCAGCAGTGAAGAAGGGTTCCTTTCCCCACAGCCCATCCAGCATTTGTTATTACTTGATTTCTTTATGACAGCCATTCTTTCTGGAGTAAGATGTTATTTCAGGTTGTTTTAATTTACATTTCTCAAGAGACCAGGGCTGTGGAAAATGTATTTTTTTCCATTTGTATTTCTTCCTCTGAGAAGTATATATTCGTCTCAGATGCCCAGTTTACGATTGGGCCTTTGAATTTTAGGGGCCTAGTATTTTTAAAAAAATTCTTTATGTATTCTATATAGAAGTCCTTTGCCTGAGTATTTGTGGTTTAAGTTTTTTTTTTCCCCAATTTGTAGGCTGTCTTTTCATTCTGTTGGTGATTTCTTTTGATGTGCAGAAACTTAGTAAGATGAGACCCCAGTTGTTGTTTCTTAGAAGTATTTCTCCTGCAGTTTGGTCTTGGTCATGAACTCACTGCCTACCCCTGTGTTTTCAAGAATTCCACCTACTCACTCTTCCAGTTGCTTTTGCGTTTCTGTTTCAAAAGGTAGAATAGATGTAGGAAAATGAAAAGAAATTCAATATAAGGAATAATTAATAAAGATGAGTGAATGTAAAAAGTATAGAAAGCTAAGTAAGGGGGAAAATCTTACAAATATATTCAGGATGGCTAGGATGATTACAGTACTAATTTGCATCAGTTGTTTTAGAGTGGCAATTAATTTCTAAAATTTTCACTTTGACCAACTACATCAAAGAGAGAAAAGCACAATACAAATATCACAGTTAAATCACTTTCAACTTGCTCCTCTAAATGTGTCCCATTTCTAATGTCTCATCAATGAATGTACTCTCTTTAAAATAAATTTCAAAAAACTAAAAAGTAACAAAGGATAAAAAATAAGATTTTTGAAAGTAAGCATTAATGTTTAACTATTTGACCATCTTGCATACATACATCTATTCATATAACAACAGATTTGACGATGAAAATGTGCTTTCCTGTATATTTATTGCCATAGATTGTGGAACAAAAACCTCTCTCTGTCTGTCTACTTAGAGTAAAGAAATTAGTACAATGGCATGTGAGCCTTGTCTCAAGAGAATGTGCCCTGGTGGAAACAGGGACAAAACTCTGCATATGGGCAGATTTTGTTCCAGGTGCCATTTGGGTTGCTTAATATTTGATACTTATTGTTCATTCCTTTCATTTTACTTATTTATTTATTTATTTACTTGTTTTTTGGTGGAACTAGGGATTAAACTCAGGCCCCTATGCTTGCCAGACAAGTGCTTATTCTACTGAGCTATCTCCCCAGCCTTTAATATTTGATGCTATGTCTTTTAATTCCTGCCATTCAGAGACCTAAGTGTAAGCATAAAAATAATACTTACTTTCACTTCTGAATCTTGCTCTTCTTTTTATTGTTTTCCTCAAAGATAATAAAGTGGTAAAGTAAAATTTCATAGGTGATGGTGTTCTGAAAAACAAAACTTAGAAAGGAAATGAAAAATAATTTTTTGCATATTTTGTATACCAAAACCATTAGAGCAATATACAGCGTGTGCTAGAGTGACAGACAAGTGCGAAGACGTGGATTTGATCCCTGGTACTGTATGCGGTGCTGGCCACAAAAACCAGGTGAGGTGGCTCATGGCTGTAACCCCAGCAATGGTAAGGTTCACACAAGAGGATCTCTGCATAGTGAGACCCTGTACCAAATACATAAGTAAATAATTATATATATATACATATATATATAATGTATATTATATATATGTATATATAATATATATATAAAATATAATATATATAATATATATATAATTATATATAGAATATATATAATTATATAAATATAATATAATTATATAAATATATAAACATAATATAATTATATAAATATATAATATAATATTATATATAATATATATGATATATATATAATCTGCCCATATATATATATATATATATATATATATATATATCAGCATATTTTAAATTGTCAACAAGCAATAATTTGACCATCATCTTTTTCAACTCTCTGGAGAAATAAAAATAATTACTTTAGATAAGTGAAGTAGGTTACTTAATGTTTATAATATTTCTACCTTGGATAGATTTGAGCTCGGTTATGGTTGCATTCACTTATCTGGAACAAATTTCACATTTGAAAAATCTGCAAGTACTTTATCACAATCCAAGAAATGCCTTGTGTGTGTGAACAAAGCAACTATTTTCTGTGAATTGAAAGAAACTATTGTATTAGTCTTTGTCATGTTCCTGTCTCAGAAACATAAGCTTTTATAAATGATACATTTAGCTTCCCTTATTTCTCATTATATTTCCTGAAGTTAAAAACCTATACAAGTATAAAGTTAGAAATTCGGGTTACAAGAAACAAAGAGGTAAACATTCTAAAGGAAGTAAACAACTATTCAATCGCAGGAATTGTCTTTGTTTATGTAACACAATGGTAATTTAAATAGTTTGGGTATCCAATCTTTTAGTAATCCAGTATTTTAATAGATGGGGTAGTTTTCTAAAAATTCAGAAAGACTAAGGGGTGGCGTGGGGGCGGCAGGTTAGCTCAGTTGCTTAAGCATCTGCTCAGGCAAATGCAGTCAGGCATAGGGGACCAGGGTTCGATCCCCAGCTCCACAGGCCTCACATGGCGAAAGCGCTGAAGCATCCTGAGACAGCCAAAAATAAACAAATAAACCCTCCTGCTCAGAAAGACAAAGAGCAAAAAGGGTCTTTATTAACCCCTAACAAACATGGAACAGAATTGTCTGGCCACCATTTTTTTTGTTGTTGTTGTTGTTGTTGTTGTTGTTATAGCTGGCTCAGCCTGTCCTGGGGGCGGGGCTGGAGCAGCATGTGGTGCCGGGGATCGAACTACGGTCCCTGTGGTTGCCTAAGCTTGCCTAAGCAGGCGGTTTAGATCACTGAGCCATCTCACCCGCCCCATGGCCACCATTTTCTACACGGGGTTTTCATGCTCATCATTTGGGAAGTTCTGCAGTTTTCCCTACCTTACCTCTCTTTATTTCCTGGGGCAATAGACCATTCTCTCTGACAAAGCAAGAACGTGCTACCTGAGGTTTCCAAACATAACTCACTTGCCATTTCTAAGGCTTTTGAAATAAGACCTTTTTTCTCATGACTTGAGGATCGTATCTTCCATAGCAATTATTAACTAACGAGTTTTTCCAGTTCACTTTACTCCACCTAAAGGAAGAGGCAAGGATGTCTTGGTTTATTAATAGCTGTGGGGAAGAACAGGAATGGATCCATGAGAGTGATCGATTAGTGAGTGGTACTTGGATGAAGATATACAGGCACCTGAGAAACTCTCTCCGGACTGAAAATAGAAAAAGCTGAGTAGAGAGGAAAACAATGAAGGAAACTGATGGCTACGTCATCGCAAGTTAGGCTTTCTAATTAGTATTCTTCTGTATTTTTAGGTTTCCTCATTTATGAGTTTTTTTGTGTGTGTGTCTTTTTGAGACAGGGTCTCGCTATGCAGTTGAGGCTGGCCTTGAGCTCACTTCTGTAGCCCAGGATGGTCTTGAACTCGCACCAATCTTCCTGCCTCAGCCTCCCGAGTGCTGGGACTACAGGCGTGAGCCACCACGCCCGGCTATTTATGAGTTTTAACGGAGCAGTTTCCCGGGAAGCCAAACCCGCCTCTAGTGAGACAAGAGCCTCCTGCACCCTTAGGGAGTTAGCTGTAAGCGCGCGGCCCTGCTCAAATGCTACAACACTGAACCATCACACCTGTAGGAGAAACGCAGTACATAAACCTTAGCTAAAATTATACATCATGTCATGAAATTTTTGTTACTTTCTCAAGAAAGCCCTGCTAGCTTTAAGTACATAGGTAGCCATCCGGATTTTCATTTGGTGACTGAATACAGGGCGATTTTCTTTTCACCTGTCAGTGGGCCCTCATCACAGCTGACAGCAGAGGAACTCAGCACTCTGCAGCTCCTAATCGTGGATTTCTTTGCCTTGACATGTGTTGTATTTACGAATTATACTGTAGAGTTTTAATCTTCATAGATCAAGTGTGTTTGAAAGTGAAAAGACTTGTATAGGTGGAAAAAGAACACGATGTTTTGGTTCACCCTCAGAGCCTGCTATGAAAGGACGATGTGGTTCACACAGGCAGGACGCCTCCCGCTCAGCCTCCAAAGCAGGTCCCCAGGCTCCGCATCCCAACCAGTTGGGAAGACTAGGGAAGTCTTGGGGACCTTGAGAAGTGGCTCCTCAAGCTGGAGTCGCAAAATCCCGCCGAGCTCATCCAGCGTACCTTTCAATACCACCACTTCTTCTCACGGTGTGTCAGACTCTGGAGACTTCTTCCCAATCCACCACTGCCCCTGCGAATCTCAGCTCATGGCCTGGTTAATTTGCTGCTCTAGTTTCAACCTTTGCGTTGGAGCAAAGAGCGGTTTGTGCATCTTGTCCTGCCTTCAGAAATAAGCGTGATTCTTACGTGCTTCACATGCGATGTGAGGGGAATCTTTGCTAAGAAAGACATAAAATGAAACTGTTTCTTAAATACATTTTTGAGTGGTTTATTTGATTGATTGATTGATTGATTGATTGAGTTTTGGTTTGGCCCGCCTGTGGTGCCAGGGATGGAAGCGCAGACCCCTGCGCCTGCCTAAGCTTGCCTAACCAGATACTTTAGACAGCTGAGCTAACCTGCTGTCCCTGCTTCTTAAGTTCCATGTAGCCAGCATCACCAAGTGAACATGAATGCTACCTTGGGCTGCACAAGGAGTCACCTTATCTCTGACTTTACATTCCCAACGTTTCCTTTCCTACTTTCAGCACAGAAGTGATGGACACATTCGTAACATCTTTCTAAACCCGTCTACCTTTCGCTTTGCCTTTGCTCCACGTTCATATTTCCGGTCCACGAAGTTTACCTTCCTGTCAGGGAGGAGGTGCGCGCATGTGAGACAGCTTGAATATGTCTTCATCTCCTTCTGTGGAAGTCTTTCAGCACCCTGCTCAGCACGTCACAGAGAAAAGAGAGCACTTCGTGCCTATGTTCAAAGATGAACTTTTCTGCATTTGTCTGTGTTTCGGTCCACTGATGGTCTCTCTTTCTCAATCCATGCCTGTGGCTTCTTCTTGCTTATGTAACTGTGGAAGGAAGAGGAACTTCCAAAGAACAAACTCCATCTTTGTTTCTTTCTTTCTTTGTATGTATTTAGGACCGGGACTCCAGGGTCTCACTGTGTAGACTGGACTTGTAGTGATGCTCCTGTTTTCAGCCTCCCAAGCGCTGGGATTGCAGGCGCGTGCCACCATGCCCAGTCTCAATGGCCTTCTCAGCGCAGCACTGTGCTCTGCCTGAGCAGACGCTTTAGTCCGCTGAGCTATCTGGCCGGCCCCTCCATCTCCTTTTCTGTGAGCCTCTGCGCCCCGCACAGTGAGTGAGAGACATCAAAGTTTCCCCTCAGGGCTGAGTGAATAAGCAGTGAAATTCATTTAGCGCGTGACCTCAGGAACAACAAGAAAGAGACATAAACAAGTGCAATGCTCGCCTTACAGCAACGTCACTGGGGAGCTCAGGGTCGCTGGCGTGCACTACCAAGCCCAGTTTGGGTGGCCAGCACAGTGCACCCAGGGCTCTCTGGAGCTGGCAGGGCATGCGGTACCTGGGATAAAACCTGGGACCTTGCACTTACCAGGCAGGCGCTTAGAGCGCTGAACTATCTCCCCAGCCCTAGCTTCAGTTTTCCTGATTCAATTTTTTTTCACAGATACATCAGTCACACAAGAATTTTAAATTGCAAGGGCTGACAACAAAATAAATGATTTTATCCATGTTGCAATAAAGTTCATCGTGCCCATAGTTATGGAATAGTAATTCTTTTCTTCTGATTACACCTGCACCTTCATTCACTAAAACACTTCCACGAAATAAAGCCATGTTTCTTTTCACTGTTGAGTAATAAAAACATTTCATAGAAAGTTTATTCCCATAGTATCTTAAATCATTAACATTTATACCCAACTAGTATTGTAAATAAAACCCACACCACTAAAATAAATTATGTTCTGTCCTTCCATAGCTTCAGCTCTCTAAGAAAATGCTACAACAAAATCTATCCCTTCTAGTATTTACATACAGTTAGCTGACTTTTAATCTTTCTACAGTTCATAAAAGTAGGGGAAAAAGTAATATGACAAAAAATTGACTTAGAGATCAAAGGAAATGCACCTTCTTTGAGTGTCACGATTTACAGAAGACTCTTGAGCATATTTGTGAGATTTTTCTGCACCAGCATTTCTCAAAATGAAGCAAGGCAGCTCATGATAGCCACACAGACTCTTGCAAATTCTCTCTGCTGGACTTCCACCCACCTTCCAAGATGACCGCTGCATCATGAGGTAGAAGAGCCACAAAGGGTCCTACTTGGGAGGTCAAAAGAGTGAGGTAGTCAAACCCACACTGAACCCTGCCAGACATATCAACACAAGTAGAGGCATGCTTATTAGAAGCTCACCCAGAGGTGGACGCTCACGTGGAGGGCTGTCTCACTGACCAGGACAGCACTGAACAAAGGGGGACAGGAGACTTTAGAGGAGGGTGACTGTGGGCTGGAATAGCCAAGTTGCAGGTGTGTATTATTTGTCTTTCTTATGGTTGAATGAGTCAGGTGGACTTGTTCTGAGGCTTTGGGTTTGGCTCTATGTGGAACCAAAGGGGAGGGAGTTTGGGGGAAGAGTGCCTGGAACACTTTGAATCCTGACCCAGCACTGTTTTGTCTCCACTTCCAGAGCACTCTAGTGGAGCCAACAGAAATAGGAAACGCACAAGGCTAAACCACGCCTACTGTGGGGGAACAAGTACTTCCAAATTCGACCCACTTCCCATTTGGGTGCGTCTCAGTAACCTGGGCACTATTCCTTCCACCTACATTTCAGGTTTCTGGGTGTCAGGCACTTACTGCTCTGTGCTTCTATAAAAGTTCCAAGATGCATATAGAAAACTCAGAGTGGCTTCTTTGCTTTCACAATTTTGTTTTTGTGGAGGATGGAGCACCATCCTTCTCTCACGGATGGAAGTACTCACAGCACATACACACACACACACACACACACACACACACACACACACACACCACTGTCCAAAGGCATGTGCAGATCTTTAACCTCAGGAGGTACATTCTTCACATATTTAACTGATGACTGTTAAGGGAGAAAAACACTTATAGCAACTTCTGTCACAAAGAAAACGGAAATGACCAAGTCCTTTTCTCTGGTTTGTATAACCGACAACTGTTTCCAGGGGCTGGAGGGGGATCTTAGCTCATTATAAAACGAAGTCAAAGCCGGGCGTGGTGGCGCACGCCTGTAATCCCAGCACTTGGGAGGCTGAGGCAGGAGGATCGTTGTGAGTTCGAGACCAGCCTGGGCTACAAAAGTGAG
>PVJA010011910.1:0-44749 GCA_004027025.1 Myocastor coypus
AAAACAACAAATGGTGGTTATACAGTAGAAGGCCACTTTCTGCAGTGTTGGTGGGAATGTAAACTTCAAATCAATGAGGAAATCAATGTTGAGATTCCTCTAAAACCTAAAAATAAAAGTTTCATTTGATGCAGATATCTCTGCTCTGGGTGTGTTCCTGAAAGAGTTAAAGGCATAATACACAGCGATTTGTACATACACATGTGTATAGCAACACAACGTGGGCTGAGGCTGCTGCATGACCTAGTCAGGGTAGCAGGCAGAGTCCGAGGTGGAGCTGGGCCAGCCACCATGCTGCTGGATCAAGATGGAGGGCGGGCAGGTCCCAGGTGGAACCGCCGCACTGCTGGATCCGAACTTGCGATTTTAAACCTGGCACAGACCCTTCATGGAGGAAAGGGAGCTTTTGTGCAGCTAGGTGAGCTTGTCTGCAGCACCTGTGCTCATAGGGCCATGGGCAGGTGAATAGGTGGAGTGGAGGCCTGCCGGAGACACAAAGGAGTTGTCCCCGCCTTCCATGCCCTATCACAAAGACTATTTCTGATAGCTAAAGGTGGAGAACGCATGTGAACCTGAGCCCCAGTCTCCTTTAATTTTTTAAATCTAGGTTGAAGAAAAATTGGCTTTATGAAGCAAAAGGAGGTCAAAACAAATTTTAACTGGTCCTCATGTGTACAGGTTGGTGCTTTCTTCTCTGAAGGTGTCCGCTAACCTGGTGTCTTTAGTATGAAACAATGGTCTATGGGATCACTAGAATATCCATAGGATAGAGGGCCGAGACTTCTGACTTTTCTCCAAATTTAGAAGTTTCAGGAAACATTTTGTCTTTGATTTGAGAATATGTCCATTATCTTCCCACCCTCTTGAGTGTTCTGGATGAAGAAAAGAGATAAGCTTAGTGAGACATCACAGGAATATCTCCAGTGTACGCTGGTGACTCTGCTTGGTGTGCCTCTGTCCTATTATTCCCAGGCTTCTCACAGAAAGCTTTGGTACCAGTGGAGTCAGACTGTGACGTGTGCTTGTGACAGGTCTTGGTTCAAGGCTGGCATCTATTAGATTCTGCTCCCAACTGTGACCTGGTTTCTCTGCTCTGTCACTAGCCAATTGGACAAGCAACTGAAGAGCAGGGAGAGAGGTGAATGAAAGGCGAGGAACGGGGAGCATGCAGCACGCTTGGGTTTCCCCTTGGGCAGGTTGTGCTCCTCAGGTCCTCAGCCTCCAGGCACCCAGGATGGCTTTCAGTAGGCGATTATTCTCCCCATCCTATCTTCTGTGGGCTCAGAATGCTTGAGGGCTGGGATTACTTTGTTTTACTGAAATGTCTAGGCCTCATTAGTTGTTTTAAAGCAAACACGAGATATTTTTGCAAATTAGTGAGGAATTTCAATGGGTGTCAAGGAAAATCACGGTATCATTTGTTTCTAAAAGAGATTTTGGCTGCCAGTTTTCCATCTGTGACTCACTTATCCAGCTGTGTGGTACAGAGTAAAACAGCTGCCAAACACAGCATAGAAGCAAGTTGGGACTCTTGAAGCATAATTCTGCTGCTGTTACTGGTTTGGGATCTTGGGATGTAAATAAGTAAACTTTGATCCTGTTAGGATACTATCCTGGCTCCCATCACCCAACTCATTGTGATCTAATTTCAATCTGTGATTTCCTCCTGAAACACTCCTATAATTATTACAAGCAAGTATTTGTCTCGCACCCACACGTGTCTGATTCAGACCGTAAGTCCTATTGTAGTGTGAACTCTGGAGAGGAGGAAGCTTGAGTAGTTTACCTTGACCTTGGAAGAGAAGGTCCTGGCTCTGGAGTGGAGAAGACACTCAGCCTACCTTGCTGCATACAGAAATGAATCATGCACTTTTTATATGCTGAGATTTATGTACACTTAAGCACTTGACCAGATTAACCTGTCAATGCTTTTTTTTTTTTTTTTTTTTAATGATTGTCCTTCAAGGCCCCATGGGATATTGGTGGTTCCAGTTAGGTGATGGGGTGATTGGAACAGACTGAAATATTTCATCAGCTCATTTTATTTTGACTCTTGCAAGATACTACCAGGAAACCAGCCCTGGGGTAGAGCTTGCCAGTCAATGCATAGCTGTATAAGACTTTGTTCCTCCTTCCATCAAACTTTTCTTTACCTTCAGCAGAAGTTAGTTATGAAAAAGAAGAAAGACGGTGCTCTCACTGAGTACTCTTAGCATGGCATAATGAATGACAGAATTAGAGACCAGAGTGACAAAGGCACATTTCCCTATTGCGTGTAACATGGCATTGGTCTTTGGCTCTGGGGAGGAATATGGAATATTTCCTTGCTAGCAGAGAATACAGCAGGGCTCCCAGAGCTATACATATCCTTCAGGAAGTCTGTGCTTTTTCCTTGCCATTCAGCAGTCCTGGGATTGTCCCCAGAAGACCCCAAGTGTCCTAGGGAAGAACAAGCCCAGGAGAAAGAAAAACTCACTTATTGACACTCACTGAGTTTTTTATGCCCTAGCAAAGCTAAGCCTTTGAATTCTGACCCAAATACCAATTTCACAAAAGGTCCTTCCTCAAATCTTTGTCGCAATAAAGGCCTTTTGTTTTGTGTTTTCCTGAGCTGCTCCTGGGGTGCATTGGCCCCAACAAGGCCATATGTTGGCTGCAAATGAGAAAGCCAGCAAAACGGCAGGGGATTCAGGTTTGCACTGCAGAATAAACACGGGATCTGAAGCTGCAGGGGCCCCTGTATCCTCGGAAAAAGAAATAGAGAGGCAGACTTCAGTTCAAACCAAGCTGTTTCCACAGGTGGCTTCTTCATAAGCAAAGGCCAGTGTGGAAGCATCTGTGGAGAACCTTTTCCCTTCTGCAGTCATCCCAACTTCATCTGATGCTTTATCTGCTGTAAGGTCAGGTGCGACTTTATTTATGGTCTTTTCACAATACGATGGGCACCTGACTGCAGGTCACCTACTGTGCCTGCCAGGTTGGTAGAACTAATTTATTACTTATAATTATGTTTATAAATAGCTTTAATTTTATCTCTGGATCTACACTTATAAATTATTCCACTACTCTACTTACTTAATGAACGATGCTACTGTTTTATTATATCTCTCAAAGTCTGTGCTTATTTTGTGAGGGTCAAAAATTACTTCCTTATTTGTTCTTTCTGTGTAAAAAGCCCTTAATAATTTATCAGCATCCAGTGATAAAGGTCCTGAAGGTCTTTTGAATTGCATTTCTCTGAATGTCCATTGACATTTAATTTCAGAAGGTACTAATGTAGAAAATAGTATTTTGTTTTTCTTTTTGTCTTTTCGAGACAGGGTCCCACTGTGTAGTTCAGGCTGGCCTTGAGCTCACTTTTGTAGCCCAGGCTGGTCTTGAGCTCACACTGATCTTCCTGCCTCAGCCTTCCAAGTGCTGGGATTACAGGTGTGCGCCACCACTCCCGGCTAGAAAATAATGTTTAATTGTTCAGGAGACTGGCTTGCTTGTTGACAACAACTTTCTAAAGGTTGAACCAGCCCCACCCTGGGGAGATAGAGCAGTCACCCTTACAATACAACCATAAAGCTCAACAGTGGTTTGTGCTTACCAGGAGCCTCCTGTGTGTCATCCAGCTCCAAATACAGCACTTGACACTATTCTCACAACAATCCTTTAAGGAAAGTGTCTGGTTATCAATGTTTTATAGAGAGGAAAGGAAGAAGGCAAAGTATAAGGAATTCACCCAAGGTCATATAGTTAGTCAGTTAATAAGTTGAAGATCTGGGATTCAAATTTGAAGAAGTTTGGCCCTCAAGTCTGAATTTGAGCTTAGTGAATCAGTTTAGTACATTACCTACTCCATTCATTCATCCATCATTTATCTTTAATCAGACATTTATTGCACTATATATGATATATGGATGTTTAATTTTTTCAGGCCTTTAGAAACATTGACATATTGATAAAGATTTGTCACTAAGATGTTAATTGCTCAACTTGATTTTGTGTTTATGTCTAATTCACTTGTCACTTTGAATATCAGGGGTTGCTTTTAGATTTTCAGGTGGAAGATTCATGTAATTCAGTGGAATTTAATTTTCACTTCCCATGGTTTAACAAGATAAAAGTGTTACCTGCTGACTAATTTTATTTGAGAAGGACTTGTGTTATGTCTGTATATTTCCCCAGTACTCTGTATACCAATTTGCAAGCCGTAAGAGCCTCTTAGTTTCGAATGAATGAATTGATAAATAAGCTGGGCAAGTTCAAGACGCCACGTGTCCTGTGACTCACTGGAAGACAGAATTCCCATGCCATGTCACTTGAGTCTTACAGCTTTTGTTCACTGTGGGACATGTAGCAGGAGGAGTAAGTGACTGTCTGTTGGCTGCATGTGTTTAATTGTTAAGGCACTGGAGGAAGCCTTCCCACACATGCTCGTGCTCTGGCTCTCTGTGGCCTATGCATGTGTAAGCGAGCCCTTGGTTAGCTTTCCGTGGATTCCAGTGTAGCCTTAATTGCCATCCAGTTGGTATACTGGCCTTGGAACTTCACCTTCCTTCCAATCATGGCAGCCACACAGGAAGACATGTGACTTCATTCCCATAGCAACTGTCTAGGGGAAGGAAACGTATACAAAGTGAACACTGAGAAGTGATGGGAAAGCGGGCTCATTCACCTGGAGGCTGTTCACAAAGGAACGGCAGCCAGTCTGCAGTTCTTCCTGTTGCTGTTCACTATGCAACCTGCTTTGCCTGCACAGTACACATGGATCACCTTATCTACCACAGCCATGTGGCTGCTTCACTGCTACAGTAACAAAGGAAAGAGGTCCTTGGGGGTGGCTGGTGCCTGTGCTATCTGAAGACATGCTCAGATATATTCAGAGGCAGCAATCCAACAGGCCCTGTGAGAGCAGGCTTGCATGTCCCTCTGTCACTTGGGGCTTGTGTTTGCAGCATATGGTGCCATTCTCTTATCAGTCCCAGGCGGCTCAGTCTCTGAAAGGAGACAAAAAGAGAGATGGGAGTCTTTTGTTGAAAGACTCATGGGAAGTCATGATCTCCTGGGACCTTGTTCCTGCATTTCAGGTATCTAAGGTGCACAGAAGGACGAGTGAAGGAGGGATAATCACTTTTCTGAATGCACTGTGGCTCCTCTTGCCCAGCTGACAGTTTCTGCTTCTGGAAGTTACTCTTCAGAAGACAGATAGAGGGGAAGTAATTTGTTCATTTTTAATTAATCAATCAACCACGCATTAGGGAAGTGTTTATTGAGAACCAACTGCACACAAGTTCTCTGAGAAATGCTGAGTGTACAGCGGAAGCAAAAAGCAGCCAGAGCTTCTCCTGTTGTGGAGTTTAAAGTCTGGTGATGATGTTTACCATGAGACAAGATAAAAAGATACAGCTTATCAGTTAATGCACTCAAAGGTGGTGAGGTGAAGGAGAGATTCCCCAGAATCTGTCCCTGTCTGACAAGGTCTTTTCTCATCCTACACGGCTGGTCGTGAGCTTACCATAGAGGGTCACAGGCTGAAATTTCCTCTGTCAACTGTCCAAGAGCCAGAGGGTTGCTTTTCTGCCCATCTCCCTTTATAGTCACTCTCCCACCAAGAAACCATCCTATTTGTTGACAGTTAAAATTCTGGAGTTCCCGACTTAGCACTGTTATCATTCTATTCTTGGAGTAGAAGCAGCTTGACTGTGATGGTTCCCACAGAGAGGACGAGACTTCCTTTTCATGTGTACAAAGACTGCAGAGCCAGAAAATTTAAATTTAAGATAACTAATAGAGATAGATACTATAGTATGTATGAGGTTAATCTTATTTTGGGAGTTCACTTTGGCTGTTTTGTTCAAAGTTTTTACTCTCCCTTCTGCTGCTCTCTTGCCTCATCTCTTTCCCTCTCTCTCTTCCAAGACCCCTAGTCTTTCTGCAGCATGCCTTCATGTGCAGTTTTAAAGGGATAATAGAGTGCTGGGTAAAGAGATGAACAGACCGCTATCCCAGGACCTTGTTCCTTGTGTGACACAGAACAGAGTCAGGCACAGCTGGGATCACACAGATGTCAGCACAGGGAGAGGTGGAAGACAGATAGTGTGGCTGTGATTGTGCCTGAACCAGGGCTCATGGTGTACTGCTGGTGCCCTGGGGTCCTCTATGGCTTGGCTATGACAACAATGATGCTACTGTGGACACTGAAGCTCTCTGGAATGGTGCATGTGTGCCCCCTGCCAACCTTGGACAGGCCACCCACAGCTCCTAAGGCAGGTCTTCCTGGTGTTGTGGGGAATAGCCCAGAAAAATGGGATGAGGCTGTTTCCAAATGGGAAGGTCAAGGATTTCTGGAAGATTTCCTCTGGATCTTTGTTTCCTTGTTTAGCTGGAAGAATGGGGGCGGGGGGAAGAATTCATAGAAGAAAAAGAACATATAAACTATCCACTTAGATTTTATATTCACTTATCAAATAATTACAGACATAGTGGTTGGATGCTTATTTATACAACTGGCTCTATAAATAAGAGGAGCAGGCAGTCAAATATGTAATGACTTTTGATGGCCACAAGAATACCTTGGCCACAAATCTTCTCTGGTGATGCCTAGAGTTTTGTTATTGGAGAATTTTTTTTTTTTTTTGGGCCAGAGAAATATAAAAATATTCCTGGAAGAATTGACATATTAAATCCAGGGCACTAAAAAAATGATAAGGATTAATTTCTCATGGCAAGGCCCTGAGTCCTACAGAATCTTTCAGCAGGCAATCAAGATGTCAAGGACAGTCTTCTTCCTTTCCCTCACTCTACATATCCTTCATTTACTTTTGAGTTATTTCTTGAATTGTTCCCTCTTTCCAGGCTTGTCTTTCTGATCCTTGTCAATGTTCACTCAGTTTTTGTGTTCACTTTGTTTCTGATTTTAGTGCTTTTAGTCACAGACTCATTTTCTTGCCCATAATTACGTTCTAAAACAAATTCTAAGTGTATCTCTTCTTCTGTGCACCTATGTCTGCCCACGCTCCATAGAACAGGATCCACATGCCTTAGCCTGCTTCACAAGACTGATCTCAGTGCAGACGCAAGCGCCAGCCCAGTCACTCCCCTGGTCCCACTAGCGCAGAGCGAACACGGTCCTCCCACTTCCTCTGGTTAAGCTGCACTCCCTCAGCCTTCTGTATTCTTCTCCACTCCCTCCATTCATCAAAATCATTCATCCTTTAAGTCTCTTCCACTAGAACTTCGAGCCAGGAGTACTTCCTAGTCCTCCTGAGCCAAACTAATTTCTCTCTCCTTTGAGCAACTGTGCATTGTACTCTGACCAACATTTATCATGACCTGTCTCTAGAAATTAGTGATAAGAAAGTCTGTATATTCCTTCCTTTGGAAAATACACGCCCTCCTACTTTCTCACTGCTTAGGAAGGTCTAGCTCTATCAGACAGATTTTCTAGAGATTGATTTCCAAGGGTCTCCCAATGGGCTCTGTCCAAGTTACAGCCGATACATTATAGTTTCCACTTGGCCTTGTGGAAAAACTGCTGGACTCTGAGGAGGATTCAAAATAAAAATTTTCTGGTTGAATAATTTCTGTTGAAAGAATCAAACAACCCGGATCCTATCACTAGAAATATTTTGGGTTTACAGCCCCAACTGGAGTCCTTGGTGCTCTAGGTAGCACAATACATCATTTCCCTAGGAATACCCCAGTGGGCGCAGATTGGAAGGACTAATTAAGATTTCCTGCTGTGTCACAGCTGCATAAAAAATTGAATCCACTGGTTAATAACCAGGACTGCTTGGCTTTGAAATTGTAAGAAAAGATTTTAATTTCAATGTAAGCAATTTCAGACACTTCTTACCTGGGCCAAGGTGAGTGCCAGGGTCAAGGTCAATAACTTGGGAAGGGTTCTGGGCTTCTCAGAATCACAAAGCAGGAGCGTCTGTGGTCTGCCATCAGTGTCAAACCTGGCATCATACCTGGCATCAAGGCCTGGGCAACATCCAGCTACTGGAGAGCTGGACCTGGAAATCAGAGCCCTGAGGCAGGGCTGTATTTGAATGCAGTGAGCAAACCCCTGAGACAGCCCTTTCCTCCAGAGTCTTCTGTGTGGACTGTCAATTTGCTTTTTTATGGAAATTTCTATTCATTGTCTTTTGTATGTACAGAAGAGAGATTTTACCCTAGAGGCCTGCCCCTTAATCACATGAAAGCATCTGGAGAAAGTCACAATGTAGGACATGCTTAATATGTGATCCACTTGACTTCCACGGACAGTGATGGAAAAATGCTGTTTTTGAATGATATTTTTCAAACTGTTTGCTTTCAGGGAAGGCATCAAAGAACACATTTTTAATAGCATTTTTTTTTATGAGGAAGAAGAGGACTTTGTACTCAGAGGATCTAGGTTTAAACTGTAAGAGAGGTTTAAGTTAGAATTTTTGGAACAGATATATCTTGTAAAAGCATCCTCTCTCTCTCTCTCTCTCTCTCTCTCTCTCTCTCTCTCTCTCTCCTTGTCTTTCTCCTTCAACACAACTACACCTAAAAGACTGCTAACTGTTGGGTTTCTGTCTGAATCTGGAGCACAGACTCTGGATGAAATTTAGAACACTCTTTTGTTGCAAATGAGCTTATTCACATCTAAAATATTTACTCATTGTCCTGGAGACTATGAAGTCATCATAAAGCCAAACACAGATATTGCCCATGGAGATGGTAAGTATTTTGTCGAGAAAAATTAAATGACATATTTTTGGTAAGAATGAGTGGCCTACATTTCCCAGTGTAAATTTTGTCAGGGATAGTTCCATGCATGGCATCATCAGACCTAATAACACAGTCCAATACTGTTTGCCTGTTGAGGACAGGAAGGTTAGCCCACTGTGAGATGGGGGAAACCCTTCCTTTCTCTTGTCAGTCACCCTAGATGAAGTAAAGAGCCAGGCTTTTACTGAGCAGAAAAGACCTTTTCTGCTATCTGTATTTGGAGATGTGGTGATGCTTACAGGTATTTACTGGGGATATTAAGGTGACCACTGCTATATTGGAAACCTACTGGGAGACAGCGAAAGCCTAATTTTGGGTTTGCAGGTCTCACAATATGCAGTGGTTGAGCTGGCCCTGGTGGCACATACCTTGATCCCAGCACTCTGGAGGTTGAAGTAGAGGATCATCATGAATTTGAACCAAACTGGATTATATAGTGAGTTCAGTGTCAGCCTGAATTACAGAGTAAGATACTGTCTCAAAAAGAAATATATGCACTGCCTTTTCTCTTTGCATATTTAGTGGTGATTTAAGTGATCAAGAGAGCAGCCTGGGCTCCTATGTCATAGAACTCACTGCAATGGATGTAAAGGGGAAGGCATGCTGGAGAAGAGTCTATGCGAGGACATGAGATAACCTGAAGAAGAGCCCTACCTCGGTGGAAATGTCAAGCCCCACCAGACTCACTAAGAGGCGTGAATTTCCACTAGTCATCTGGGGGCCAGGTCAGCCGCCCAGTATGCCACATCATGAAGCTATAGGCTATCTTCAGTGTGTTTAACAACAGGGTGTTTGACAACTCACAGGCTAGTGAGGTCCGAGGGCACATGGGCAACATAATGGAGGATCATAGAAAAAAGACAAAGGAAATTCTTTTTTTTTTTAATAATTTTTATTTTATTTTTTTCTTGTTTCAGAACCTTTGTTTATTTATTCACTCATTTTTATGGCTGGCTCAGCCCGCCTCGAGGGCAGGGCTGGCACAGCATGTGGTGCCGGGGATCGAACCGCGGTCCCTGAAGCCTCCCAAGCTTTCCCAAGCAGGCGCGTTAGACCACTGAGCCATTCCGCCGGGCCCAACAAAGGAAATTCTTAAAGCTGTGTTTGAAGTAACATTTGTACAACGACTACCACTGGTTTAACTTAACAACCTGACTGTCCTCAGCTGTCTTTAAGAATAAGCTGGGCAACTGACTAATGATTTTGACTGGGTATCATAACAGGAAAAACAGTAACAGATATGAAACTGGCTGATTCCAGTTTATACATATGTAACTACACATCCACTCACTAATCCATTCACTCACACATCCATCCGTCCACGCACTCACCCATCCACCCACCCATCTATATATCCATATGCTCATCATCCAATATTTGTCGATAGGTTTGGTGTTTACTCCCAGGAACGCATACTGTACTAAGACATTGCCCTGCATGGCTTATGTCTGAGTGGGTGGAGATATAGACTCTATTTCCTCATCAGAGAGATAGACTAATGACATGGTTAGGTGGGCTTCCCTCTGTCTCTTTCCCAGGGATTTTGTCACACACAGAGCCAGATCTGCTTTTCAGTGAACTTCCTTTGATTCCAGGTGTGGGGAGACACTGTAGGAAGCTGGCTTACTACAAGCTTGGGGTGCTCTAAAGGTCTTTGGTATTGTCTTCCAACACCAGACTATTCTGAAATGATAAGGCAAGGTGAGGACAGATGGAGCATTGAGCTGGTGATTTCGCCAGTCCAGCATTGCCCTCCAGTGGTCAAATGCAGGAACATGAGGCCTGATGAAATCCTAGATTGAAGCTGTGAGAAGACTGGATTCATGAGGGGCTGCAGAATGACTCCCTCAAACAGATGTTAGGAAAACTAGAATGGGAGCCATAGCTTAGAGATGAAAGCGAAGAGTGAGTTCATTATAACAGGATGCTTTGGTGTCCAGGTAACATATAGAAAGAAACAGAAACAAACATCAGTGTGTTTCCCCGAGTTGGATTTTGTTAGAAGCAGTTGAGACTGGCTGATGAGTTGACCAGGCTGCCGTGGGGATAAAAACCTGTAGTAGTGGTAGGAGTGAGGGAGTGGTGACCTGGAGCTGGAAACCCCATCCTCTCAAGGCTCTAGGGAAGGTCTGACCTAGAATCACCATCTCTAGGGTAGCCCAGGAAGAGGCAGAAATCAGAAGTGCAATGGGATGGGAACTTCTGTGGGCAATGAACTTCCTTTTTTCATTAGGTTTGCAAAAGAGCCTGCAGAAAGCAAAGGTGGCATTCATCCTGGGACTTCAATGACTTCAGAGTTCTCTGTCCTGTGGTCATTAACTTGGCTTTGGAGGGCAGCTTCTGTCAGTGTCATGTCTCCCCCTCTTGCCGCACACAATTGGGTCAATGTCAGTGGAAGACGCTCAGCACAGCAGGACTCCATTCTGTCTCCCAGACTGTGGATCTATGAGTCAAGGCTGAAGTCGCCTTGGCAGTCCATCTGCTCTTGGCACAGTCTGCAACTAATGCAGCGTCTGTCTCCTGCCTTCTGTTTCACCTTAGCACACGGTGCTCATGAGATGCGTCATCACTCACCTTCTGAGGGGAGGCAAGCAGGGGTGTGCACCCAGTGCTGAGCCCTGTCTTGCTATGTTCCCTTAGATGACCCATAAGTCAGTTTCCTGAATCTTCAACAAGCTTGTGATCCTTCCTGTCCCTACCTTAGCTGCTTTCCTATTCTGTGTTCCTTCCTGAGAAGGCAGAGAGACAGGTCAAAGAAACTTCTTGACCAGGTTTAAAAATAAAACAGGCCAACCAGTTCTGAAGCTGGCTTCCTAAAGCATAAGGCATAAAAGACCCAGTCGCTCACACTGCTGCCTATAAAGTTCCAGCAGCCAGACTGCAGAAGACCTGACTCGGTAACAGCTCAAGGTGAGTGAAGGGCAGGAGGTCCAGGACTAAGACGACGAGAAGAAAGAGTGCTTGACTACTGGAGCCTCGCAAGACCTATTGAGAGATAGGAATCATGTGCTGCTCTCTGTACACCACTGTGTAGCTAAACCAAAGCTTGTGACATCAAGCACAGTGTCTTTTCTTCTCACATAGCCTCTGTGTCTTTGAGATCATGGGCGCTTGGTGGCAAGTATGCTGTGAACATGCTCCAAAACTCAACAGTCTGGACTATGGGCTCTTTCACTTTAGTTGTTCAGTCTTTTCTTTTCTTTCTTTCTTTCTTTCTTTCTTTCTTTCTTTCTTTCTTTCTTTCTTTCTTTCTTTCTTTCTTTCTTTCTTCTTTTGTATTTGGTCTACAGGGTGTTCAGGGTCTCACTACTAAATTGGACTCATGCCTGTTTATAGCCTCCAAAGATCTGGGGTTACAGGTTCATGCCACCATGTCAGTCTTAATTGCTGCCTCAGCATATCCCAGGGGCAGCACATTGAACTCCTGGCCCCTGTGCATTCTTGCAGGTGCTTTAATCTGCTTAGCTGTTTGGCCAGCCCCAAGTATTCAGTCTTAACCAAGCGTTTTAGGCTTCCTGAGTCTCAGGTTTCCCATCTGTAAAATGGGTCTGATAATACCTCCCTCTACCCACAGAGAGCTCATGCGGATCAGAGGGAGGAGGCGCACGAAACCCTGGGCATCCTGTCAGGTGTGTGGTCCCTGCTGAGTGAGAAGGAGCTATGTACACAATTTCTTTCCTGTGTGAGTGTGTGTGCAGAGCCCTGTGGATTCAGGGGAGTCTTTCAGTGTAAGCCAAACTGAGCTGCAAAATGAAATCAGTCTTATTTTCAAAAAAGGAAAATGTAGCCTTTTCTTTTGTTTTTGCAGTACTGGAGATAAAATCCAGGGTCTTGCACATGCCAGACAGTTTACCACTGGGCTACGTCTCCCACCCAGAAAAGGAAAAGATGCAAGTGTGGGCTCAAACAGGCATTTTTCCTTTATGCCCTGCGTCACTCACTTCAATAACTGTAAAGACTGTGCCTGTTTCCAGGGACCAACAGAGTCTTGAACTCTGGGTAGCATGGGAAGCCCTGTGTGTGTAGATCAGGCTTTCCTGAAGCAGGCAGGAGGTGGCAGTGGCTGACCCTCCCCACCAGCTAGGAGCCGCGATGCTCACCTGATGGCTAGCACAGCTCTGGTCTTCTGCTCTGGCAGTCATGACCGCCTCACTCTTGGGAGACACCAACCTGAGAGCGACTCAGAGGCTTTGTGTTCAATCATCACTGAGAGCCTATTAGGCGAACAAGGTACCATGCAGCCACTTGAAAGGTTGAGAGTCTAGAAATGGCCGTTGCAGAGGAAAATCCGCTTGGCTGACTGGGCCCAGGTCTGTGGCTTTAAAGCAATTGGCACAGATGTTGAGTGACGGGGTGCATTCATTTTGTGCTCAATAAAACAAGTTTTATTCAAGGATGTGAATTGTTATCCCCTCAGGAAAGGTGAAGGTATAGGAACAGGCTGTAATTTCTTGGAGAATCTAATTCCCCTGTAGCTGGAGACAGAGAGTGAGAGCGAGGAGAGAGATGGATGAAAGGGAGTGCTGTGATCCTAGGAAGTCCTAAGTAATTACCCAGCCAGGATTTCTCCTGGAGTTCTGGATGGTGCCAGATGTGTGCAGGCCTCTGTATGCCACCCCACCGTGCCAGCATCCAGAGTCCACCTCTGCCTCCTGGCTGTGCCTCATGTCTGGGAGCACATCAAAGGAGGTTTGATATTCACAACTGCTGTGAGTCATTTTCACATGGAGCTGCAGGGAGCTGCCTGTACCACTGCATGCTCTATTCAGCCCTTTGTAGGAGCAGCAGAGCTGAACCAATCATCCATTATGGTTGAGAGTAGATTCCTCCTGGGAGACCTGGATTTGCCCCCAGACCCCTGTGCAGAATATAATAGGTCCTTTTTTATTGAAAAATAGTTATTAAAACATCTTCCAATCATGGATGAGGCATATCCACCACCCACAAGGACAGCTCTGCTTGGTCTTGCCACAAAAGTGTGACCACCTCCAGGCCTTGCTGTTGGTGGCACTGACATCTGGGGCCTCCCTGTTGGCCTCACTGTGAGGCCAAAGGACACCAACAAGACTATGAAGACATTTCTTCTCCTCTGGAGTAGGAAATGTTACTTGCTCCTGTTGAGTTTGGCTTTTGTAGGAGAAAGTGTCCTGTGTGACACTCTTTGAGGCTGGCAGCAGTCTGGAACATTAACGCTGTAGGATTGTAGTGCTGGAAGGGGCCTTAAGCATCACCCAGTTCTAGTCCCTGCAGTCATGGATGATAAAGGATGCAGGAGGCTAAGTGAATTGTTTAAGGCCTGCAGACACTTGAGGATCTCTAGCACATGGCATCTTCTGCTACAAGAGGAGGCAAATGGTGGGGGGATGAATCTTGCTTTATTCTTGTAAAGAGGCCAAATGTATGAGAAAGAGAAGGGGACTAGGAGAGGTATGGCTGCATCTTGGGGGCTCCTTGGTTTCTGTGTGTGACAATGGCTGTATTATTTGCCTTTATTTTTAAGATGGTTGAGGGTTTTACAGGTGGTCCTGAGAAGTCCTGGGCTTTGGGGTTTATGAGTCTTATAGTCTCGTAAGGGTACCTGGGGTGGATAAGCTGGCTTCTGTTCATCATCCAAGGTCTTAGGAAGGCCCCGAGTTTGGGGTGCTGGAAGAACTAAGGAACGTCAAAGGTGGGGGAGGGTGGCAGGGGGGGATGGAAAGGTGGCTGGATTGAGGGAATGAACAGTACAGCCTTGGTAACAGTCTTCCAGGCAAAGGTTTGCCTTCAAAATGAAGCTGCAGCCAGCGGGACAGGACAGGACTCCCTAGTTCTGGGGTGCTCCGAAGGCTTGGTCCCCTAGCTTGTGCATCTCTTGAGTTCTCCAGAAAGCCAAGCGAGGCTTGCCCTTCTTTCAATTGCCCGGAGTTCCCTTTCCCCTTTGAGGTTTGTGGTGAAAGGTCGGCCACAGAGCAGTCAGGCCGTAGACCACACGAGGCCCCAAGGACCGCAGGGAGACCAGAGCGGCAGGCGCTGTGTCCCCCGAGGAGGGAAGGAGCCTGCCAGCAGAAGCAACCCAGGTCCTTGCCAAGTGGACCCGCGGACTGCCCTGTGTCCGGGGTGGTGAGCTCCTGGGAGCCCAGAGACCCAGGTCTCTGCAGAATCCTTCACACCATCTTCTGCTATAGCCTTATCAATAGCAGAACCCGAGACATAAAGGACAACTCTGCTAGCTGACGCAGGGAATGACTAGCTAGGTTCCTCCTGTTTAATAACCAGAGAAATATTGCGGTGCGGTACCTCTCCATATGCTGCGGCATCTGCATCTGGCGTGCCAGGGACTCATTTTCCTCGCATATCTCATTAAAGATGTACAGCAAAATGGAGGGGCTTCAGAGTAACCCGCCCCAGCCGCCTCGGCTCACGTTCCTTGCCGTCTGCTGCCATCTAGTGGCCATTTGTCTTCTGCATTGCCGTTTTCAGACTAGGGGCTGAAGCCACAGTTACGGCAAAGACACAGCTGTGTGGATCTCCTTTTGTATTCCTTGTTACAGGTTAAACATTGGTACCCCGCGCCTGACGGACACTTGGGCCACTTTAGGGCCGCCTGCCAGAGCCCTAGAACCTCTTTGATCTGTAGAGGCATCATCCGCAGAGCTCACAAATCTGCCCACCCACCAGATTTCAAATGTAAAAGCTGTCACACTAGGAAAGTTTTTCAAAATATCCAAGATGAATTCCTCGACTTGGGGATAGAGTCCTACACTGCTTCCTGGAAGATCTCTTACTATACTGAAGAATCCTCAGAGGTTGGGAGGGAAGAAAGCACCGCACCGGAAAGGAATTCCACAGGTCTTTTACTTACAAGTCTTTATAAATGAATGCTCTCTTGGGCCAGGAGCCCTTGTTTGAATCAGGATCCTTATTTCCCGAGAGTGAAGTTGCGTGACCTCTAGCCCTGTCACACCAGCTTGGCGCTCCAGATGCGTGCACCGTGAAGAACTGCGGCTGCCATTCTGCTCCTGGGAACGGCAGGGCCGTGTGCAGGGCTCACACAGCTTCAGGGTTCGTGCAGGGTCTGCAGCAGCCCGCGCGCCTGGGCTCCCAACAGGGGCAGCTGGGAACCTTGGCAGGGTGCTGAGTAGCAAAGAGCAATGTTGCTTTTGTCATCAGACCAAGCAGTTAATGTCCTTCTCTTTAAGCCTTGGCACGTGCTCATTAATTTCATTAATCAATTCATTCCTCCAGTTTTACTCATCTCTGGCACATGCAGTGAAGTAGGCACACGCAGCAGCCTGAGGCACATCCTGACCTCCTACGGGTGTTGCTGTTAGAGGAGGAGGAGGCAAGGAAGGAGCACACGGGCCAAGGCAGTGTCACTTGTCTGCATGAAGAGCTCCGAACAGATGAATCAGGGCCTCAAAGAAGACTGGGTCATTACAATTTTTTGGCAGCTAGGGAAGGTCTTGTGCAAAGGAATAGCTCAAAAAAGCCTGAGAAATGTGCAGTTGGTAAAATGCTAAGACACATGGTCTCCTGGGTCCCCATAACCTAAGGACTCGACTCCAGTGGTCGACTGTTTTCCTGAGTTAGAGGATAAGGGGAGACATTGGGAAAATTTCCAGGGGTAATTCCATAGATCACAATAGGTTTCTTCTCTCCTTAGAATTATTGCTTATTCATCCATCAATATGTTCACTCATTTATTCACTGAAGAAATCTATACAACACAAACACCAGGATTAGAGAGAAAAATCTCGAATGTCAGCTTGACTTGGAATTAGAGCTTCAGAAGACAAGGAAACCACTTGTCTCCACCTTCAAGCACTTGGCTTATTGAGTAACTCCATCCTTGGTTCTTTGTTCAAGTTCCTGTCTGTGTGATCCTCCCATACTTTCCAACATGTCCCCCTGTGTTTTCTCTTGCTCGGTGCACCGTGCGGGCAGGGCTGTGTGGTACATGGTGTGGGGGATGGAACTGTGGTCTGTGTGCTTGCCTAAGCAGGTGCTTTAGGTCACTGAGCTATCTCACTGGTCCTGGCTGTGTTTCCTTACAATCCTTTGTTCCCTTCTCTCTGGAGGTGGCTGGGCAGGCTCAGGCTTCCTGTTGGAAGCAATGGTCAGAAGACACAGTTTGGGTCATATGGAAATAGGTTACAAACAAACAAACACCTCACCATTTTATCTTGGATAAAAGTTAAATGGACTTTAGCTTGCAATCATATTTGGTATGTCTTGGGAGGAAGCAATTCTATTATTCCAAATTTTAAAACGCCTCTGCTGCTACGATGCAGATATTTACATTTCATGACTATAGAGTTCCATGAAAGAACAGACATTTTGGAGAAAGATTTTACATAATTTAAATTTACACAGATTTTGTCTCTTCTTAAGTTTATTGACAAAATTAAGAAGCCTTGAAATCAACTCCCTATGAGTGTAACCTTTAGCAACAAAGCAGTTGATGAGAAAGAGCTCAGAGAGGTATGATCTTGTTTATTCAGTCCTCAATATTTGGTGAAGAATAGAATTTCTTCAGTTCAGCTGTTAATTACTGCACGAACTTTTATTACCTTGACTTCTTCCTCTCTCTTATCATGTGGCCTTTCCTTTGTCAGAATTATACACTCCCTCTTCATCTCCCTCTGTCCTAAGCTCTACTTTTTTTCTTAGCAAATCACATGAAATAAGTGTGCTTTGCTGTGCTACACACACCCTGAACCTTGTTTTATTGTCAGTTTAGTGCTGTGGATTTATCTTCTGGAGACAGAGCCTGTCAAGGAACAGTCTGTATCAGAGAACTTGTGTGTTTCTATGGGTCCTGGGACACACTGTCCTGGAGTTGGGCAGTCACTGTGGAAACTGTCCTCACCACCTACACCAACAGCCTTGCAAGCACTGTCAGCTCTCTGTTCCTTCTTTAACTTCTGCAAATGTCACCAAAAAGTTCTACTGAATTTCATAGGCTTGTCAGGATGTCATTTCAAGCCTCTTGTGGATTCATGGAAACCACAGCCCCAAGATTTCTACCTACTCTTTTATCTCCCCATCACATTTTTTTACTCCAGAGTTTTACAGCTAATTACTGCTGGAGACTATTTGATTGTTGCACTAAATTTCTGGCAATTTCTATGACCACACAGGGGAAAGAGGAAGGAACTCTTCCTCCTTTACCTACCACTGAGCTGAGGCATCATTTTGAGATGAAGTTTCCTCAGCTGCGTCCCATGGACCTGGAGCTCCACTCCCAAGGGGCTACAGTGCAGCCACGCCCAGGAACGCAGTCGTTGTGGTCACAAACTTCAGGTTTCAGCAGCACTGGGGTCCAGGGTCTGAAGCTTCACCTGGGTGGTGCAGGATGCAGGGACAGTCCAGGCACTTTTACAGCCCTTGTCATCCTGCCACTGCTCCTAGTGTGCTTTCTGACCGATCTCAAATCTTCAACAGTCTTTGATCAGCTCATTAGAGGCTTTCCACAACTTGTAGGTTTGCGTGTGTGTTCATGCATGTGTGTGCGTGCATGCATGTGTGTGTGTGTGTGTGTGTGTGTGTGTATTGTACTGGAGATTAAACCAAGGCCTTTACACTGAGCTATATTTCTCTTTTTTAAATTTTTTTTTCCTTGTTTCAGAACTTTTTGTTTGTTTGTTTATTTATTTTTATGGCCGGCTCAGCCTGCCCTCAGGGCAGGGCTGGCACAGCATGTGGTGCCGGGGATCGAACCGCATTCTCTGCAGCCGCCTAAGCTTTCCTAAGCAGGCGCTTTAGACCACTGAGCCATCCTGCCGGGCCTACACTGAGCTATATTTCTACTCCCTTTAAATATCTTATTTTGAAACAGGGTCTTGTTAAATTTCCCAGGAGGACTAGAGTTTTCGATTATCCTGTCTCGACCCCCAAGTGCTGGCGTTATGGGTATGCACCACTACACCTGGCTTCCTATGAAGGTTTTTTTGTTGTTATTTTTAATCTTTTTCTGAAAGAAGCATGGTCATCTGCTTTGAGTCCAAGCCTTTGTGTACTCACCCCCAACTCTGCCTTTCTAACTTTGGGTCTTAGGTGGGACCCTTGACTTTTCTGGGGCTCAGTCACCCTGGTTTATAAAGGCTTGGCTTAGCAAAGGGCAAAACCATGTAACTGGATGGAAACTAACTCCAGAGTCCAAGATGCAGAGGTCTCTTCAGGAGGGACCAGCCCTCCCTCGGTTCCTTCAGTTCCCTACAGCAACACCTGCCCTTTGTAATTTGTTTTCTTCTGGAGGCTGCTTGTAAGTGCTTAGCCTGATTTGATTTTCTTGTGTGAAAATGCTGGGGAGTCAGAGAGAGATTTCCTCACAGGCTCTGAAGGTCTCTGGAATCAATATGGCTGGCAAATAGAGCTGAGTTTCTGGGCCAGCACTCCGAGCTGCTTTGGTGGTGGTGTTTGCAGTTCGATTTTGTTTTTTACAGAAGGCAGGAGTTAGTGATTCAGCATGGGGGGCAATCTGCTAAGGAATCTCATTTAATTTTCATGGCCTCAGGCTTGTGATATGGATGCATTGTTTGGCCTCAGACAAGTAGGGTTTTGTATTGAGTGCCATCTTCAGTCCATGCAATGGGAAGGAGCCATGCTTTCTTGAAACTTTTAGTCTGAATCAACAAGACAATTTTTATACAGAATATAGGTAGGCAGGCAGGCAGGCAGGCAGGCAGACAGACAGACAGACAGACAGCCAGGCAGACCTTTTATCCTTTCCTAGCAGGAAGTGGCTGTGGCAAGGACTCAAACATGGGAGTGATATGCTGGCCCTGAACTCAGGGCTAACGTGGACAAGAAATAGGCCTAAGCCTGTGGTGGGTTTATTACCAGTGCCGTGGCCCTAAGAAATTGCTTAGCATGGAAACACTGAACAAGAATTTTGTACTTAGTTTCTTATCCAAGCCCTAGAAGTCCTCCATTACTTAGGTGGCCTGACCAGGATCATGTACCTGGTAAGTAACAGAGACAGAGTCAGAGGAACAGAGTCTGCTCTCCATGGCATGTGTGCCTTTTACACTGGATTATGAATTGAATCTGGACCGTGGCAAATCATGCGAAAGTTCAGATCCAGCAGTGGGCATCAGTGGAGATAGCCTTTCTCCTTGACATCCTAAATGGTTAAACTCTATCTCTCCATATTCATCTCTGTTAATATAGTAAGGACCTGCAATGTAAATCCCAACAATCTTAAATCTATATGCGTCTATAAAACATCTATTTATGATATCATTTTTGTAAAATAAATATTCACTTCATGAAACTAGTCTTCTTAGAATGGTGCTTTCACATCCCAGAGCCCTAATAGCTGATAAGGTTCTGGATACCACTTCTTCAAGCAACAGCTTTGGATTTTACATTCACCTTCGGTGGATGGACTCCCGAGGGTCAGTGATGGATAGATTGCAGGTATTGCAACAGGCTGGTGGGGAGATAATTCTTCTTGTGCAGGAGTGTTGTGTGTGTTTAAATCTTACCACTGAGAAGTAACGTATTGGGCCAGGCGGGATGGCTCAGTGGTCTAAAGCGCTTGCTTGGGAAAGCTTGGGCGGCTTCAGGGGCCGCGGTTCAATCCCCGGCACCACATGCTGCGCCAGCCCTGCCCTTGGGGTGGGCTGAGCCGGCCATAAAAATGAGTGAATAAACAAACAAAGATTCTGAAACAAGAAAAAAAAAAAGAAAAGAAGTAACGTATGAAAGAGGCCATTCTTGAACTAAAATGAGGAATTTTGGAGAATTTCAAATGCAAATCCTTCTGCTTTTTTTTTTTAAAAGGGTCTTTTAATTTATTTATTATTTGATATAAGGTCTCACTACATGGCTTGGACTCCTAGTGATCCTTCTGTCCCAGCCTCCCCAGCTTTGGGATTACAGGAGTACACCACCACACCCCGTTTTAGTGGCTGGCATATGGCGCTGGGCTGGCATGGCATGTGGTATTAGGGATGGAACCTGGGTCTTTGTGCTTGCCCGGCAGGTGCTTAGACTGCCAAGCTCTCTCCCAGACTAGTCCTACTGCTTCTGATGGAAACTTCAAACTGGGATGGCACTGCTGGCCTCCTGGAAGAACTGCCGAGCTGCAGCGTCCCTTGGCTGCAGAGGGCGGCACTCATCTTTTGCTGTTTGCCACAGCAATGTGGACATGATTCCCATCAGAGCGTGCAGCATCCCCTGAGTAGGAAGTGCTTGAAGAAGTAATCCTCAGCCCTTTGGTGAACATGAGCAGCTTCTCCCGGATGTACTGGAAGGGGTGAAGTTTCCCCCCTTTGGCGGCATCACTTACTTCAGACCCCTTGATAATTGCTGCCCCTAGTTAGAGCACATCTTCTGGGGGTCTCCACAGGAAGAGCAAAGTCCCCTGGGTATATTCCAAGTGGGGCCATGGCTCATGATGCCCTGGGGGTGAAATAGTGGGGTAACACAGACTTGGGAGGGAAGTGCTTCTTTTGGGCTCGCTCATGGCTGGAAAACATGTAGCTAAGGAAGTGGGGTCCTAAAGGGTCCGTAGACTCTTGAGGTCCTTGAACTGCTGTGAGGAAGAGACATTCCATACACTAGTACTAATGCCCCTTTGCTCTTAGGCACCATTACTGCCCTTCTCTCTGAGGGCTCCATAGGTAGAGAATGAGGCCATGGATCACCGTAGGTCTGGGTTGACCTGGAGAAGACTCAGGTCACAACCACTTATTCGTGGCTTTGTCCAGTGAAGGGCAGATGAAAGAGCGCATTTCACACAGGGCCCTAGACTAATATTTCCAAACTGACCTTCTGAGATCCACTTTGGCTAGGCCAGTGCCCATGCATGGGCTTCTGCCTCTCCTCTTTCTTGCTAATGTAAAATATCACTGAAATAAAGGAAAGAATGATACTGCTCTGGCTCAAACACTAATGAGCACTCTCACTTTGTCACAGTGTAAATATTAAAGTTATAAGAGACAACCTAGGGACCAACTAATTATTTTAAATATTCCAAGTGCTTGCACAGTGTCTAAAATTCTACACTGAGGAACTATATCTTCATTTGCACGGAAGCTCCTAGGTTCACTAAAGCCAATGTTTCCAGGGGCTGCTAGTGGCAGGCTAGGAGGGAGCTCCACACAGGCCTGTGTGTTGTTAGAACTGGAGAGTGCAGAGGTCTTTTGGTCCTTCTGCTCGAACCATCTTAGGGGTACTTGACACATCCAGGGTGCTGAGCTCTCACAATTAGCTGGAGAGGCTGTGACATGAATACAAGTTTGAGGCCTGCAGGTGGCTCTTGTTTTCACTTCCTTTGCTGGGGAAGATGGCCACAATGGAAGGCATTTTTGCAGTGTTTAGGATGACCTGATTCTCCAGGGAACATCTTTGTCACTTCTTAGCCTTCCTGATCCTAGGGAGCACACAGTGTGTATTTATCTACCACCTGCAATTATTATTATGGAAACATTTGCAATCATTTTGGTTCAGGAACTATTGGTAAAATGATCCTTTTGTGTTATCAGTCATTTAAAAAAAAAGTGGGCAAAGACCCCAAGATTAATTGCATATGGCTGTATGTCACGTCCACCTCTGGACTCACCTCATTCCAGTCTTCATGACTGAACATGGCCAAAGGCTGGGTGTAGCAGGCTTTTGAAACTGTGAAATTGAGTTGAATATTTTGAGAACTGTGGTGAAACATGCATCTAGTCAATTTATGTTTTCCCCCTTCTGTCTCCTGAGGGGAGCCATCCTTTGCACTTGGTTTTCTAGATTTGGAAGCAAAGCGCTGCTTTACTTTTAAATAAAAATGGCTTACCAAGCAGGTTATGCTTGTAGTTTTTGAACAAAAATAATGGAGAGCTAATTTGAAGTTTGAAATAGTTAAATTCAGAAAATACATAAAGACAGTTTTATTTTACATAGGGGTGGTAGGTTTTAGGAATTCCTTTCCTACTGTAACAGTATTAGACAAATGTATGTTAGACAATATACTTTTGGAAAACTATGAATGTTTTAAGGGTACATAACCTAGTATTTAGAAGATGCTTTATTAGGTGATTTTCTCATTATAAAAGTATATGTTCATTGAAGGAAAAATTACAGTTTCCATATAATTATAAAAAAGGAAATAACTCAAGATTCTACTATCTAGAGATAATTATATCATTTTAGTATATTTCCTCTTAATCTTTGATGTTAAATGTATTCTCCTTCATTGTTGAGAAATTTTATCTTACATATTCAGTTTTATGTCACCCTTTCTCTATATTACAGCAAAAATTTCCCCAAGTGATTTAAAACTCTTCAAAAGCTAGTTTTAAAAATTTATTTTTAATTATAAATTGACAAATTATAGTTGTATATCTTTATGCAGTACAAAGTGATATTATGATTTGTGAATATAATGTGAAATAAATAAATCAAGCTAATTAACTTATTTATCACTTCAATATTTTCTGTGGTAAGAATGTTTGGAAGTCTCTAGTGATTTTGAAATATACTCTGCATTATTTATTTATCATAGTGTACAATCTATCTCAAAGAAAAAACTGCCTATTCCTCCTGTCTTACTGAGGCTTTTGTACTCTTAAATCATTGTATCTTCATGCTCCCAGGCCGCTCCCCAGCCTGGTTTCCTCCCTCCTACTCCTTTTCTTCCTTGAATTTGACTGTTTTACATTCCACATATGAGTCTGAACATGATGCAGTTTTCCTGTGAGTGGCCTGAGGTGACCTGTGAAAATGGTTTGTTACTCTCTCGACCCAAAACACCCCACAAAATCATGCAAATCAAGAGGCTCAAATCTTCACATTCACTTTAAGAACACTCATGAAACTACCCAGACCATCACGGGTATGCATATGTGAAAAGCCACCAAGTATCTGAAGGATGTCACATTAAAGATGCAGTGTGTGCCATTCCGACGTTACAATGGTGGAGTTGGTAGGTGTGCACAGGCAAACAGTGGGGCTGGACACAGGGCCGGTGGCCCCAAAAGAGTGATGAATTTTTTGCTGCACATGCTTAAAAATGCAGAGAGTAATGCTGAACTTAAGGGTTTAGATGTAGATTCTCTGGTTACTGAACATATCCAGGTGAACAAAGTACCCAAGATGCGCCGCCGTACTTACAGAGCTCATGGCCAGATCAACCCATACATGAGCTCCGCCTGCCATATTGAGATTATCCTTACTGAAAAGGAACAGACTGTTCCTAAACCAGAGGGCAAGGTTGCACAGAAGAAAAAGGTATCTCAGAAGAGACTGAAGAAACAAAAACTCATGGCATGGGAATAAATTAAGCATAAAATAAATGCAAATAAATTTTTTTAAAAAAGAACATAAGCTTTTCCACTTAGCACAATGTTTTTCAATCCCATCCATCCATCCATCCATCCATTCATCCATCCATCCATCCATCCATCCATCCAGCTGTGAATGACAACACTGCTTTCATTTTTAAAGCTAACTGGTATTTGGTTGTGTGTAGATGCCCTCTTTATTCTTTTATTTGTTGATGGACACTTAGGTTGATTTCCTCAGTTGGCTGGTAAGAAGGCTGCTATAATTAAACATACAAATGCAGACAGCTCTTTGACATACTGCTTTCCATTTTGGGCGATATGTATCCACACACCTGGGACTGCCAGATCATGGAATAAGGTTGATTTTTAGCTTCTTGAAGAATCCTTGTGGAGTAAATTATTGCTACTCCTGCCACTTGGTGAAGCCACTGCTCATATGATGTGTTCTACTTTTTGTTTCATAATTTATTTTTTTGTCTTTTTGAGACAGGGTCTCGCTATGCAGTTGAGGCTGGCCTTGAGCTCACTTTTACAGCCTAGGCTGGTCTCGAACTTGCACCAGTCCTCCTGCCTCAGCCTCCCGAGTGCTGGGATTACAGGTGTGAGCCACCACGCCTGGCTGTTTCATAGTTTCTATAAAATATCTCAGTTACTTTTATTCTGTTGCTTTAAAGGCTCACTTAATAATTTCAGATTACCACAGTAACTGCAGTCCCATGACCAGATGCTTAGCTATGGGCTATGGTAACCAGCACGAGTGGTGGCTACACAGAAGCAGGAGCTGTCCAAATGCTCTCCTAAGAACTTTTTTCCAGTCCCACTGGGGTGGCTGGAAACACTGGGCTCCCTGGATTTTCCTTCAAGCCCCAGCTTGCCTGTCTACATTAGATAACTCACAACTGATTAAATTATTGGTTCTGGAAATGATTCCAGAGACAATAGAAACTTGTTGTTTATTCTCTGGGTAAGGGATTAATCACACTGTCGTCTTGGTAAGCAGGATACTAGCAGTTCCTGACATTAAATGGCTATAGGAAGGAAAGTACTAGATTATCAGGAAGCTTTGCCTTTGAACAGTGGCAGAAATGAGAGTGAGGAGTATTAGATCTGTGGTTGCTTCAAAGAGTCCTAGAACAGAGAAAAAGAATAACTCTGCATACTACATCCTCAGGTCAAAATCTTGGCAAGAAAGTAGAAAGTTTCTGTTACTACTCTGAAAAAAAGATTACGTCTCATAATTGCAGGATCTGGTATTTTTAAAAATCAAATCAAAACATTGATCTTGTAGACAGTTGAATTATATAACCAATTTAATTCAAAATCTCTTACATTTAAAATCAGGCATTTGTGGGGTAGATTGGGACTCTGACAGGTAAGATGGCGGTCTATGGATGGATTCTAGAGAGATGGGGATCTCAAGTCCCCTGTCTCCAAACATTTTTCCCAGGAGAAATCTTCTCTCTTTTGTCTGAGCTTAGTTTCCCTTGGCATGAAGAAGCTGGAATGATACTTCTTGTGGAGCAAAGCTGATACTCCTTAGAGCTCACCTGCAACATGTCTTACTGCTCTGTCTTATATAAAGACAAGTTTTGGTGGGCCCCATGATTTTATTTAGCCTGAAGAAGGAATAGTCAGACTTATTTAACAGTTTGACTGTGGAATCAGGGACATTGAAAGCACTCAATTAGATAATTCATGACACAAAAATCTGAGGTAGTATATGAATGGTTGACTAGAATTATTTTTTTTTATGGCTGGCTCAGCCTGCCCTGAGGGCAGGGCTGGCACAGCATGTGGTGCCGGGGATTGAACCGAGGTCCCTGCAGCTGCCTAAGCTTTCCTAAGCAGGTGCTTTAGACCACTGAGCCATCCTGCCGGGCCCTTACTAGAATTATTATATGGCTTGAAAATATTTTGTCTTCTGTTCAAATTCTAACAACAAAACAGTCTAGACAGAAGAAGATTCTAATAACGCAGTGAACAAGATGATTTGTTTGCTAAGTCAACCTCTTTCACCAGACAACCTTGTATTTGGCCTAATGGGATAATGAGCAAAGTGATATGGTGAAGAATTAGTGATGCATAGCCTCAACAGCCTGGGGTTCTAGTCACCAAGGACTATTAGGTTACTGTCACTGTTGAGTGTTTTTAATCTGTCAAGAGCAGAAACTACGGCTGAACTCTTGATGTGTCACTGGTGGCATTCACCAAATGTTCCAGTCAGCTGCATACCTCCTCGCCTGTGGATCCACTATTGCATTTGCAGCAGTGCCTCGTAGCCCCAGCCTGCTTGGAGGAAATCAGTGAGCATGGTGTTGGTAGTGCCTGTGCATTTCTGTAATATGCATGATTCCCCTAGTGGGAAATTTGGGTGTGTATACTCCCTATCTGCCTGCTAGAAAATTTTTTGGCATCATGTTAAAGATGCCAACTCTATGTCCAATCTTCCTTGCTTTTGCCTCTTTAAGTACATGCTGGTGGTACATGAGGAATACATTCATTGTGGGTAGTTGCATCGTAATTCTTTTTACATCCCCTTCCTCTCTTTCTTCCCTCTCCCCACATCTCTTTGTCCCCTTCCCATTTGCAGAAGATCCATTTTCCTGTTTCCTATTATCTATTATTTTGTGTTATAATTATTTATCGTTTGGACTTCTCACAGGTGTCAAATATACATCAGGGATGTATATCTTAGTTTATCTATATTCTTCATAGGTGTTTTCACTAACACATCTCCAACCTTATCTTTTTTTTTTTTGTATTTTTATGGAAGGGTCTACAGGGACAGGGTGTTCAGGGTCTCACTGCTAGATCAGACTCCTAGTGATCTGCCTGTTTACAGATCCCAAAAGCTGGGATTACAGGTCTGCACAACCATGCCCAGTCTCAGTTGCCCTGTCAGTATGCCCTGGGGGGGGGGTGGAGTCAGCAGGGCAGGCTGGGGATCAAACCCAAAGCCCCTGTGCCTGGTTGCAGGCACTTTAATCCAGTGAGCTATTTGGCTGGCCCTTCTAATCTTACCTTAGCATGCATTTTATATCTTAGAGTTGATAGCTGATATCAATAATTCTTTGAGAAAAGAGGCATGGTGATGAAATTGACTTATCTTACCCCCTTTCTCGATAAGGAGACCCCATTCCTAATAGTGTTTAGAGCACTGATAGCATCTCACACAAGATGACTTCAGATTGCTGAAGATTTCTCTGGTAGATATTGTGGTGGGAAAATCTTGGTGGGTGAAAATTCCATAGACGGTGCAGTGACTCAGGCATTTGAAAGCCACAAAGTGAGCAATGTCTACAAAAATAACAGAGCTCACTGGTTCTTAACTAAATTTATTAAACCCCTGAAAAAGGTTAATGAGAAATGACAGCATTAACAAACAAGGCCAGAGGGTTTCTTTTGTAACTGAGACCTGTATCTTCTACAAAGGAAAGACAGACAGAGGTGATGAGAAGACAGTATTTAAGCTGTAGATCTCCAGAAGCACTGAAATGCTAGCCATGGAGGATCTAGTATGCTGTGGTAATGGGGCCCTGGTTGGGAAGATCTAAAACCCTGAAATGTGAAATGGAGACATTTGAGTGGATATTTCTGGTGATCTCTGCTCTGAAACCTGATGGCTTACATGTGTGGTCCATGGTAAGAATCAGCATTTACCTCTGTGTAGAGAGGTGGCAGACAATCTTCTACTCTTCAAGGAACCAGTAAGCCCCTCCTTGCCTGGTCTAGCATCGTTCTGGTTGAATCCAAGCATAGCCACTATGAGTTAGGTTACAACCTGCTAAACCATGGAACTAAGTGGGCCCCGGAATGTTACACTGTAAAATGAAAATAATGCATCAGGGATTGACTCCAACCTGGATAGAATATGTAGGTAAATTGCAAGAGTAGGTAATCCATATGGTACTTCCCACACAATTGGACCACTTTCTCTCTCCATATTTCTCTATGGCCATTTCAAGTGGGCAGGTGGTTAGCTAAAAGAGAAAGAAAAATGCTGAGCTTGATGAATAGATAGATTTTGTTGTGTGCTTAAGCCAAAAATATGTGGCAACTGCCTTAGAGCAACCTCAAAGCTTGTCGTGATTTGGGCGTTTTCTCAGGCAAACAATATAATACAGATCACATTTCAAAATATTTCATAATGAACCACCCAAAGAATTATATACAGTAAATGCAGGAAACCTATCCACACACTAAACAAAAAAATCCATCTGAGGGCCTAGAGCCCATAACAATTCCTTCCACAATTCTAACTGGAGGCCCAGGGCCCACAACAGTCTCATGCAGGTCTGCTTAATGAATCTGTGCTGGGAAGGCCCAAAGGTCAGTGGTGAAAGCTAGGAAGTCTATGTCAGTGGGATGAGGGATCTGTGTTAGCAGGCTGAGGGATCTGAACGAGACCTGGTAAGCACCGGAGGTCCCACCACAACCGTCCTTAGCAACAGTGAGGTCCCAGCTCCTCCAGCAATGAGGAAAGCTGAGTTCTCATTGGGAAAGCCAGTGCAACAAGTTCCTTCATGAGGCTGAGCAGAGCACTGTCTTTCCCTCCAGAGTCAGGAAGTAAAGCTCAAGGGGAGGTTTCAAGCTTCTCCAAAGTTCACTGGGAAAGCCGGCTTGACAAGGTCCTCCAACAGAAGAGCCCAAGAGAGTTAGCAGCTTCCAAACAGTATACTGAACAACATTTCAGCAGCTTCTTTTGTTCTACCTTTATGCTAATGGCAGCAGTCCTCAAGTGGGGCTCCTATACTATGCTAGTTCATTTCAGCTGGGTGTAAGAAGTCGACCACCAGTTAGAAATCCACTACAAGGGTGGCTTTCAAAAGTCATGCAGCCATGTGTGGAGGGGCAGGCCTGTAATCCCAGCACTGGAAGCTGAGGCAGGAGTATTGTAGTGAGTTTGAGGCCAGCCTGGATTACATAGTGCGATCCTGTCTCAAGAAACAAAACAAACAAAAGGTAGCGGAGAGGGATACTTACCATCGTGTGGTTCTGCGAAGTGCTCTGCTAACCTACATTCTATATGGAAGGGAAAAAAAGCCAGAATGAATATAGCTATAGGTATGGATACAGATATGGATACAAATATGGATATAGATATGGATATAGATATGGATGTAGATATCTGAGCAGGGACCAGTGTTTTCCTGTCCATCAACTGTGAAACCTGCAGAATTGGAGGTGCTGGTCCTCCACTGCTTGGTTCCTCCAGAAAATGTCTGGAAGAGCAAAGGATTGAAGTTGAAGGATTAAAGACAAGGAGATCAGAAGTAGAAGTATGAGAATGGGCATAGGTAGGGGAGCAGATACAATGCGAAGATCTTCATATTATATTTAATGCCCATCAGAAAGTAGCACAAAATAAGTAAAAGGATAAAATGACTCTGACACTACATCTAGTTATACATGATTTCATTAGTCTGGTATTTTCTGGTATTTATTCTCATTCACTTAGAATTGGGTGATAAACACAGATGGCTTATAATCTATGGAACAAATGGCTATGGATGCTAGGCTTGGACTCAAAAACGTGGACTTCCACTTATTCAGGCTGATAGCTACTGACACCTCTCGATTTTCATTCTCTGGGAAGCAAAGATCAGTGTTGAATCTTGAAACAGCACTATTACTCAAGCATATCTCTGGCCTCTTGGTGGTACATTAGCTGGACAGACCTCCAGTCATCCAGAAGGTTCAGAGATTTATTATGATGGAAGTGAGTTTGCCTGTGCAGCCTGAGCCACTAGTACTGTTTATGGCTTTAGGGAATGTCTGGTCAATAAACATGGAATCTCACAGGACATGGCATCAAATTGGAGGGGGGGACTCACTGTAGAACAAAGAAGGGGCAGACATGAGCCTATAAGCACACTAGAATTAGGTACCACACTGCCTGGGGGCAGCTAACTTCAAGAATACTTTCTGAACAGTGTTGGAATGACCTATTAAAGCTGAAGTGACAGCTCAGAGGAAATAAATCACATAGAGCAGGGGCTTATATTTCTAGATTCACAATATGCACTAACCTGGAGATCCTATGGCTCTGTGCCTCCTTTAGGAAGAACAGAGAAGTCTGGGAAACAAGAGGTAGAAGCAGGTGTGGTTTCATTCACATCCAGTGTCCTATGAGGGCTCTGTGTTTCCTGTCCATCAACTGTGAAACCGGCAGAGTTGGAGGTCCTGATCCTCCAAATAGCCCTATTGCCAAGGATATGATAAGGCATCCACAGAATAACCACTTGGAGTTTCTGGGAGACGAGCCAACACAAGCTTCAGTGATTTGAAGCATATTGTCATCATCTCTAGAAGTTGTCTGTGTTGACTAGTCGCAGTGGGATGGCCCTGGCTTGAGATTTGTCTTGTGTTTGTAGCCAAAGTTGGTCAGGCTGGGGTCACCTGAGGACTATACTGAGTGTGGCTGCCCAGGAGGCTTCTCCTCATAATGGACTGGACCTTGGAGTTGGGCGGATAAGCAGCTGAAGACGGACATGACATCTCTCCACATTTGCCTGTCCCACCTTCTTCACTGCTTACATGGAAGCTGCCTTACATGGAGTAAATATTCTAAGGGATCAGGAGAGAAACTGCAAAGCTGCTTTTATCCATGCCTCAGAAGTCCTGTTACACCAATGTCACAGCCTTCTTTTAGTTACAGTCAAGGCTGAGAGCCCAACTAGATTAAAGAGAGGAAAGTACACAAAAGTATGGATATCAAAGGACATGGCCATTTTGAAAGACTAGATGTCACAGTTGTCTTGAATACTTTCTGAACAGAGAAGCTCTTATATTAATCCTCTCTTTAGCAGTACTTATGGAGAACCCACAGTCTGTGTGGAGCCTGAACACAATAAGACAGAGAATCCTTCGTGTCTAGCCTCAAAGCATGTGCAGCCTACTGTGAAATATTCATATTAACACACAAGCTAAGAGTAGGCTGAAAATCCCACAAGTAAGCACTGATGTACTGGGACTGATGGACAGTGTGTGAACTACAGCTCTCTGAGGTGAAGTAAACAATGATAATCTCATTCTGTACATAGTTGTATCAACAATAAAATAATAGAGCATGTCCTTATCAAAATTTTCACAGCCTAAATATCCTTAATCTGGTAATTCATTTCTCTTAAGACTCATTCTTCATAAGATGGCTTACCTCAAAGAATTATTTATGAGGATGTATTTAAGTACCAAAAAAATATTGTGCAGAGGAGGAAAGATGGCTGCCTAGGGAGTGATAGCAAGGGTAAGTGTTTCTGAATTAGTGCTGGAGAAAAGCAGATATCCTGAGGCGAGGCAAATGATCAAGTCTGCTATGTGAGGATAAATAAAATGTGATGCACTAAAATTCAGTGTCTAGGAGGTGAATGGAGAGGACTCTGACCACTTGTGGGTCACAGTATTACACTCTCAGCTCAAACCCAGCATGCTGACCTTGGACAGAATTGTGCTGAGGAAGGAGCTGGTCCTTCAGTGGCAGCCTGGCTGGTCGAATAGACTCACAGCCTTCCTACTAGGCCCTGTGAGTGAGTCAAATGCCACCCAGGAACTTGAAGATGCCCAAAGCAGAATGGGGTTGAGTGTATCATCATGCACCTGTGCCGAGTCAACAAGAGTGCTTCGGTGCTTCTGAGCAGTGACACTGAGGGGAAGGAGAAGTCTTGGCCACACAGAAAAACTGAAGTCAACCATCTCCTGAATATACAGTAGAAGTGCTCTTCATGATTCGGTGTGCCATCATAGGTTGTATCTAGTTGTACCTTCATAACCTCATGTGGCCATAGGTGGGCTGTTCAGAAGTGGCTGGACCTAGGGTGTGTGACACTGGGACTGATTTACTGTGCTCTATTAGGATTGTGGGTAAGAGTGCTACCTGCATGGAGGGTAGGTAGCCTAGATAAGACAAGGAAAAAGAGGCATGGCTGGTTGATTGTCGCTTGCTGTCTTCCACCTGCCTTGAACTCTGCAGTGCCCCTCTACCATGCCATGATACCCTGGAGCTAGCCGATTGTGAATGGAAACCTCTACAAATTGTGAGCCAACTAAATCTTTCCTTCTTTAACATTGGATGTTGAGTATTTTATCTCAGCAACTAGAAAAGTAACTAACCACAACTGTTATGGTTTACGTCTAGTTGGTCCCCCAAAGCCTCATGAGTCAGGGGCGGGGACTTCTAGAGTTTGAGACTTGATCCATGATCCCTGGGATTATGGGTTTTAGTACTGATGGGATTATGGGTCTAAGTATTTCTGGGATTATGGGTGTAGCCTAGGGCAGAGGCTGAGGTGGAGAGCCTGAATGTAATATAAAGAGAGACAGAGAGACAGACTAGTGCTGTTGCTGTTGCTCTGCTGCCCTGTTTGGTTGGCTACCTCTGTCACCATTTTGCTGCTGCTCCACCACCATGAACTGGATGCTCTCTGCTCTGTTCCACTCAGCCTTGGGCCAGCCGAATATGGACTGAAACCTCCACAAACTGTGAGCTAAATAAATCTTTCCTTCCTTCACTTTGAGTGTCCGGTATTTGTCCCAGCAATGAGCAAAAAGTAACTAAGACAACAACTGTTAGCAGGTGGTTCCCATGAGGGGCCTAGGTAGAACACAGGAAAAATGAATTATTTGACAAATGTGAGTAGTCTAGTGGAACACGGAGGTTTCTGAGCAACTCAGTGAAGCTAGAACAGAGTAGGCACTATCTTGCTATTTCCATGAAATCTGGAAAGGCCTAGGATGATGTAAAGTCCTAACCCTCATCCTTCACTGGTTAAAGAGGGTCATCAGAAGAGCTTGATGGGGCCAGGGAGATAGCTCAGGGCACATGTGCCTGCCTCGCAAATGCAAGGTCCTGAGTTCAATCACTGGCTCTGCAAAAAACAAACAAACAAAGAAGAAGAGCTGGGGGTTGGCATGATATTCTACAGGTGAGCCTGAAACAAATAGATGCCTCTCGCAAAGAGATGGAGAATGGTACCTGTCCCAGTGGCCTTTTAGCCACATGTTAGCCAAGGAAAGCCTTGGGAGAAAGACATGGAGATGTCCACAATAATTACTCCAGCAGTTGGACCCGAGGAGGAACATCAGGAACAACTCACAACCATGACACACTTTGAAGGAAAAAGCAACCCTCACAGCTTTGGGAAGGCAACTGCCTGGCCCATGGGAGGAAACTGCTTGTCTACTTATGATCAGATCATGGCTCTCAGGTAGAGAGGGCTGTGTGTGGAGGTTAACTCTGGATTAATGTGATAGCAACTGTGTGAAGTTTTTATTTTTATTTCTATTCTTGTTTTGGTTATTATAATTGTTGTTTACTTGCTTCTTCATTTGCTGTCTTTTTTTTTTTCTTTTTCTTCTAGTTTGTGCCACTTTTTGGTACTGCTTGGTTATGACACCTTGTTCTCTAAGGTTTAAATGAATAGATATTTAATTAATGAAAGTACTCCATCTTAATCCGTCAGTTGGTACTTTCACTAGTGAATGTGATATTTTATAGCAATTATTCCTATCTTTTTACTTCTAATGCTTTTTAATGTACAAGGAATAATACAACTGTTGAAGAAAAAGTAGCAAACAGAGAAACTAAAAAATTACTCTTATCTCACTTCTAGGATTGACCATTGTTAACATTTTCATGCCTGTCCTAGCACTATATTTCATCCCATCATTTGAAGGCTACACACTAATACCATGGTTTATCACATTTGATAGAAGTTCGGTCACGCAGATTAAGGTGGTGTGTGAAGATTTTACTATTACAAAGTATGCTTTTTAACCCCTCTCCATACTATACCTTTTGGATAAGGCCACAGCATCCGGCTCAGTGGAAAGAATGAGGGCTGCATTTCATTGCCCTAAGTGTGGAGTGTTGACATAAATTATTTGGAATTCTTCTGTATGCAAAATTTGTTATCCTTTTCCTTATCTCTCCAGCCATTTACTTATATGAGTATTAACTCATTAATATTCATTTTATACATTGAGTTATTACTTAATATTATTTTAGGTTACTGCTCAAATTGTTCTGACTTTGGCCAGTGGGAGAATTTTTAGTGGGCATCTATGTTATTTTGACACAATCTCATCAATATGGTATTTTTACTTGTTTTATTACATTCTGGTACTACAAATTTCTCCAGAGTTATCTTTCCTGAGTTCAATCCCAAGTACCAAAGCAAAAAACCACTCCCCACCAAGATCTGGCATGCTGTTGCTTTTCAGCTGGTAGAGCAAACAGATGCACTTGGGGATGTGTGTGGGCCTCATACATATTTCTATATGCACCCATCTGTATCTGCATTAACTCAAAGTTCATAATGATGTCTGGAAATTTTTTCTACTTACTAATGTATTATGATTTATAAACCTTTTTCCTTTCAGCAAATGTTTAGGAATGGCTTAATGTGACAAAAGCACTCCATTTTTTGTTCTTTTGAAATCTGCTTTGTTAATTTACTATTTTTGGATCTTAATATTGCTTATGATTTGTTGTTGTTTTATACTCCATTATAATAACATGTTTATATCTATTTATTACATATAAAATCATTACCTAGGCATATAACCCACTGAACTATAGTGGCAGGATTAAAAGTATGACCATTTATAAGGCTTTGAGATGCTTGTTGTCCACATTTTCTTAAAAATTTATACAAATTCACATTATCAGCAATGTACTAGTTTGTTAATTAATCACTTTGCCAATACATTGTATAGTCTTTGCCAATCTGACAAATTCAGTGTAATTGATTTAAAAATTATAATATTGAATATGTAGTAATGGAATTTGTGTGTTTAGCAGTCATTTTTGTTTATTTTTAATGAAATGCTGTTGAACTTCTACTATAATTTTATTCTATTTGTGTTTGTTTCTTTTATTGACCTGAAAAAAATTTAAAAATATATTAATCATATGTAGCTTTTACATTGGTATCTATCACAAGTATTGCACTATCTTTAGATGTATTATAACCATGTGTCTTATAATTTATAGTATTATTAATATTTAGATGTTGAAAATTGATTTGCAAAATTTGTCAGTATTTCTTAGTATAATTTTTTTTCTTTTTTCTTTTTTTGTATGTTAGGGAAAGGTCTACAAGGTGTTCAGGGTCTCACTGCTAAACTGGACTCGTAGTGATCCGCCTATTTATAGCCACCCAAGAACTGGGATTACAGGCATATGCCACTATGCCCAGTCTCAATTGCCTCTCACCATGCCCTGGGGGCAGGGCTGGCATGGCAGGCCTAGGGATTCAACTCTTTGTGTATTTTTTTTTTTTGTGTGTGTGGGACTGGGGTTCAAACCTTGCACTTGCCAAGCAGGCACTTGTGCCACAGAGCTATCTCCCCAGCCCCTCTTTGTGTAATTTTTAAAGAAAATCTTTTTTTTTTTTCAAAATTACACACACACACACCCACATGTGCACACACACATATATTCTTCTAATATTTTCATAATAAAAGATTGCGACCTTTTTCTCATTTGGGATTTATTTGTTGAGGTAGTATTCAGTTTTACTGACTAATTTATAGATGACTAGTCAGTTATCTTCCCATATTTATTGACAAGTCATATGGTGTAGGGTGCTAAATTCAACATATGCAAAATTCTTCCTTTTAACTGAATAACTTACTTATAATTTCAGGTTTTCTAGTTCTATGAGTCTGAATTTCTACCCTTGTAATACCTCCTTTCTTTAATAAGCATAGTTTTAGAACACATTTTAATATTGAATCTGTCAAGTATTTATCATTTTATTGGGTATTATCTAATTTATTCTTCCAGATAACCTTTAAAAACCATTTTTACAAGTTGAAAAATAAAAATCCTTCTCCATTTTGACTGGAAATGTGTTTAAATTTATGGATTCATTTGGTAGAGAGTTGAGTCTGTGGGCAGCTAGGACATTTGTTTAAAGACCATGGACTATTGAAGATGTAGTATTGGAGTATAAGAAACAATGATGTGGTTTTATTTAAAGGTCTTCTTGGTATTAAGCATTTCTTACCCTCTCTACTACTTCAAGATATCTGGGAGGAATGGGGTAAACTAATTATTCAATATATAGTAGCTGGAGGAGTTTTATTCTCTGAATTCTAACAGAGAGTTGAGGTTATTTGAAAGCATTTTCTTCTGCTAAGATATTTTGCTCACTGTGTGTGTGTACAATGTTGTCGTCTAATGCAGCTGTCCCACAAGGACAGTAAAAGCAAAGTGAAACAAACAATCCTTTCCCTAAACATTGTATTCATATTATCAAAAACCTGCAGCAAATAATCCAGGTTAAGTAGTGTGAGTGCTCTGTACTAGGGGGGCTTTTTGGTCCAAGGGGAAGATCAAACAGGTAGTGTAAGGCCAGCAGTGTTACTTACCTTCATCACTGGCATACAGTGACAGTGGCATGATTCAAAAGGAAAATGGTGTTATATTGGCAAGTCATCTTTCATAGGGAGGAGGAGATGTCCTGATTTATAGTGCACTCTGATTTTGTGGTATAAATATTTTTGCCTTGGCCAAATCTGAATTGCCAGCATGACTCCTCTGAGTATGGAAAAACTGCGCACAGCATGCTGCCCTGTGGTACCAGCTGGGCCAGAGTACCAAGGGAGGGACAGAAATGGGCTTTGAAAGATGACGAGTTCCAAAGGTACAGATGGAGGTTAACATATTATGGGAAAAACACATAGCAGGAGCAGAATTTTATTTATTTATTTATTTATTTATTTTTATTCAATTTTTAAAAAGAATTTGTAATTTTATTTATTTATTTTTTTCTTGTTTCAGAACCTTTGTTTGTTTATTCACTCATTTTTATGGCCGGCTTAGCCCGCCCCAAGGGCAGGGCTGGTGTAGCATGTGGTGCCAGGGATGGAACCGCGGTCCCTGAAGCCGCCCAAGCTTTCCCAAACAGGTGCTTTAGACCACTGAGCCATCCCACCGGGCCCCAGGAGCAGAATTTTATTTATTTATTTATTTTGTCTTTTTGAGACAAGGTCTCGCTATGCAGTTCAGGCTGGCCTTGAGCTCACTTTTGTAGCCCAGGCTGGTCTCGAACTCGTACCAATCCTCCTGCCTCAGCCTCCCTAGTGCTGGGATTACAGGCGTGCGCCACCATGCCCAGCAGGAGCAGAATTGTAGAGTGAGGAACAGAACAGTGTCAGGTGAAATTTGGATGTTTTTCAGTTCTTTGGAGAGACTTCTTAGGGAGGAGAAGAATCAGGCTGCCCTGAGAAAGGTGCATCTTGTTGTAGGCAGCTAGCTGAGTGAGGTAGAAACAGGCAGCTAGACAGGGCTAGGCCCTCAAGGGACCCAATATGGAGGACAAGATCTTGCAGCTGTGGTAGAGACAGACACTTCCACTGTGGGCAGATATCAAAACAAAAGAGTAAAGAAATGCAGCCACATACCTCCCTAGGGATGGACATTAGGAACTGATATTCTAAATAGGTATCAATCACCTTGAAAAAGCCAGGAAGAGTCACTAACCCAACCCCATACAGGGAAAGCCCCTGTGCTGTGTGCATGTCCTCTTTCTACGTGACTCGTTTCTCTATTTGATCCTGACTTAATAAATTTTACCTGAGCAATTATGCTTGTGATCTTATTGGTGGATCATAATTTTGTCCCACCTCATGCCCACCTTGTGAGTGGCCATTTTCCACCATAGACTCACCTCATCTCATAGTTTTGCTCCATAAAAATCTCTGGAAAAGACAGATCCCACAGCAACACATTCGGGACTGACTTCTATCCCTCTTTTGGACAGAAGCTTGCTTTCCCTCAGTTAATATATTCTGCTCCTAACCTCTGTTGTACCTCAAATTCATTGTTTGAATGAAGCGAACAGAACCTTTTCCCAGGCATCCTTCAGGCTGGGAGTTTCTTCCCTCTATCTCAGTCTGAGCAGGTGGAAGAAAGTGCAGTCAAGTGTCTAAATAACCCTTCAGTCACACATGTTACATTTGTCCCTGTTTCTAACTAAGTGATTTGAGGAGAAATGCTGCTGAACATGTGAGGAGGTATTTGAAGGGTTTTTCCTGTTGTAGAAAAGAGTAAAAAACTACATGAATGGATAAGTAAACACATGTACTTTGGGTAGTTTATTTTAAAAATGTGATCTTTTTATTTTTTATTTTTTTTACGTGTTTAGTACAGCATTTACAGGGCCTCACTACACAGGTTGGACTTTAGTGATCCCAAACTCTGGGATTATAGGCATGAACCACCACGCCCAGTCTCAGTCCCTGTCTCAGCACGCCCTGGGGGCGGGGGCAGCATGGCACCCTGGGACCAAACTATGGTTTCTGTGCCTAATGGGCTGCCCCTTAAAGACATTTTCCTCCACCCTACCCATCTTGTTTTGTAGCCTACTCAGCCCACTTCAGGGATGGCATAGCATGTAGTGCTGGTAATTGAACTGCAATCCTTGCGCACTTGCCTACGCTTACCTAAGCAGACGCTTTAGACTACTGAGCTATCTCACTAGCCCCAAATGTGATCTTTTTAATGTTTTCAGTTGTACCTGCTTTGAAGGCAAATGATAGAAAAATTCAGGACTGGGGAGATAGTTCAGTAGAATATGTGCTTGCTTGGTAAGTGCAAGGTCCTGAGTTCAGTTCAATCTACAGTACTGCAAAAAAGCAAAGCAAAGCAAAGCAAAACAAACAAAAAATGTAAGGAATGAAGAAACAAAATGCCTAATTGCGCTGTTGCTGTCCAACCAGCTATTGTTTTTCTTTGCTCAGCTTGGCAATTGAACCCAGGACCTCTAAAGCTAGGCTAGTGATCTGCTGCTGAGTTACAGCCCATGCCCCTGATTCTGATGTGCTTATAACATCTGTGCCTTCTGTGCACACTGCTTCCCTTGCTCCTGCCATCCACTGCCTTGCTTTGCCTAAGGGTCTTCTCTTACTGCCATATTCTGATTGGTACATAGATCTAAATGCTAGAGAACAAGTGCCCCATTCTAGGAGCTGCCCTCACCAATGAAATCTAGGACTTGAGGTGTCAATCCTTTAGCTCCTTGGCCCTCAGGTGGGGTAACTTGGGGCAAGTATTCTACATTGTTTCCTGAATTGTTCTGGCAGGATCCAGCTCCAGTTGCCCGCCATGGCAGCTGGCTTGACAATATCCTCTTTTTGACCTGCTTCCCTTTCAGACTCTCTTCCGTGTGCTCCTTCTGCTTCTCCATGGATCACCTTTCAGTCATGCCTGTCATACTCCTTGTCTGTTTCTGGGAGAATCCAAGCTAGGACAGCTGGTGTGTGCCATAAAAGTCTTAGGTGGGTCTGCTTCAGTCATAGAGGGTGCAGGGGCTTCAAACATATTCCCAATATTTGGTTTTTCTCTCTCTTTCAGGTTTCATCTTCCCTGGTGGTGGGAGTCGGGCAGCCCCACGTTCACATCCTGGTTTCTTACATTCCCAGCAGCCTTCCTGATATTTCCATACAAAACTTGAGATGTGGCATAGGTAATGTGCTTACACTTGAGCCAGTCATTGTGGCCAGAGGGATAAACCACATTAAGTGGTCAGAGATTCCTGAGTGGGTAGGCTTTATCCAAATTCAAACAGGGTAAGGGGAGGGAAGTCTTGGTTTGTCCAGGGAAAGATCAACCAAGGCATTACCAGAAGAAGAAATGGGTGTGGAACAGGCAAAAACTATATATGCACAGCCTGATTGACTTGATCATCATTCTTAGGCATCAGACTCAGAGATAAACTTGGTCTTGAGAGTCAGGTCTTACACACGTGACCTTGTTTTTCTTTGATTCTACATGTGGAGAGATCAGCTTCCTCCCGCTTCTAATCAGTTCTACTTGCAGCATCTGCATCTACCCTCTTCCTGTCCTCTCCTGGGCTCTTGGGGCAGGTGGCTGTTTGTTACTGAGCTCTGGGGTTTTTGTAAGGTTCTTTCTGTTACTGCTTTCACTGTGGTTTCTGCAACAGCACAGAAATACACAGCGGTGTCACTGAGTGTCAAGGTTGAGATGGAGAGCTTGAAAACTGATTTCTCAGACACCACAAAGTACCGTCCTTTCTGTGAGCTCCTGTTTTCAGAATATAGATGATTGTTGTAAATCAGATTTCCGCTGGATGGCTGTTGATACCAGTACACTACATAGTAAGAAAAACTGACTGTGATTTTGCAGTCTATGGTCACAGAGTCTCCTTCTGTTTTGTACAATGCACCTGTAGGTTGATACTGAGCATTACTAGAACCTGTAGAAAATAAAGAAGGAAAAGATTATCTGTTGGTATTACTCAAAAGCAGGCTTTCACCAGTAGCCAGATTTTGACCCAGAAAATGAAGTGGAGAAAAGCACAGTCCAGTCCTATCCCAACTTCTCTCTTCAGCTGCTCCCTGCCCCAGATGCCAGGATTGGCTTCATTACCCAGGCAAATGAAGATCGCAGTGGCACGCAGGACAGCAGGCAGTCTAGGCTGCATTTTTGAGGCTGTTCCCACTGGTAGAATGGCCTGTGTTCTGCTGGTCCCTTGATCGGTCCCAGCAATATCTTTGGGGCTGTTTGCCACATGACCCGAAATGGGGCTGCTATGCTGAGTGCCTAGAATGTGGTTTCTGTGCACGCAGATGCAGTTGCGTCCCCTGCTGCCTGAGCTTGCCCTCCCATGGCACTTCGGTCATGCCTGTTTGTTTCTTTTAAATAAGCACAGAACATGCAGCATATTTTAAATTTTGAAAGACAAAAAGATCCACCTCTACTCTCCTTATACAGAGAGGAATATTGTTAATGCTTTTTTTAAGCTTGTCTCTTTTTTAATTTTTATAAGCAAATATGTAGACTGCAAAGAAATGAGACACACTAATTTTTTAAACAATATACATGAATATTCTACCACACAATTTAAAACACAAGAAAATGTGTTTTCTTGGCCTCCCTTCAAAATTTTTTTTTCTGTTAATGTAAGCCATGGGCATGGTGCAAATTTGTAATCATTAGCACTTGGGAGGCTGGGGAAAGAGGATCGCCATGAGTTTGAGACTAACGCAGACCACACAGTGAGTTGAGGACCAGCCTGAATTACAAAGTGAGGAAAAAATTTTTTTTAAAGCCTAAAATGAAAATAAGAAGGGATTTAAGTCTAATAAGATCACTTAGCATATGATTTACTTAATACATTTTAGCATTCTATATATTATTGTTGACCATACATATAGTGTTGTGTAGCGGCCTAGAGCTTAACCATTGTCTGTGAATCACCTTTCTGCTCTTTGGTGGTCAACTGCACCAAAGCCCTGCTAACCATTTCATTCTTTCATTCAACAAATGTTTATGTCTTATACTTATTTTATAGGTGTAACCATGCAGTACTTATCTTTGTGTGACTGGGTTATTCCACTTATCACAATGTCTTTAAGAATGATTAATAATAGTGCAACATGTTACTTTTCTATCATCGTAGCAAAACCCTTGTAATAGTTAACTTATGAGAAGCAAAGGTTTATTTTGGCTCACAATTTTAGATGCTTCAGTCAAGGACCAGGCATATACATTGCTGTGGACTCTGATGGAAGCGTCCAATGACAATGGCAGGGGGTGCATGGTGAGATGATCGGGGAACAAGAGTAGAAAGAGACTCGGGTGCCACAGTTCTCTTCAAGGGCACAGCTCCCAGTGATCCAAGGACCTCTTTCCAGAGCCCCTCTTCTAAAAGTTCCACCACTTGCTAATGGTGTTATCTTGGGAACCAAGCCCTTACCACATGGCCTTAGGAGAGATATTCAAACCATAGCATTCTGCCAAACTGAAACCTTCTGCTCTGGTCCACAAAGGTTTATGTCTGCTCACAATGCACAATGTGCTCATTTCATCCAGAGAGCAGGAGATAGAGGGACAGCTGGCACAATAAGGCTAGGACCTGAGTGGACACTAGAGATAAAATCCTAACTGGAGCTCAAGGGACAAGACTAATCAAATCTGCTTACCTGATGTCCAAAGTCTATGTAACAATAGCACAGTGACTGCAAATCTTCATTTGCAGGTGCCTGCCGAGTTGGAAAATTGCCATCAAATGGGACCCACCAGTGGAAAACTGTTCCTTGTACACCCACCAAAACCACTTGCTGAAGGCTGCATGTTAGTTCCTACATTTAGGTGTTTCTGTGGCTTCCTTCCTTGGAGCCCCTCTCAGCTAGTGAGAGCTTCCCTTTCTTTCTTTCTTTCTTTCTTTCTCTCTCTCTCTCTCTCTCTCTCTCTCTCTCTCTCTCTCTCTCTCTTTCTTTCTTTCTTTCCTTGTATTTGGTATAGGGTCTCATTATGCAGATCAGACTTGTGGTGATTCTCTTGTCTTCAGCATCCCTAGGACTGGGATTGCAGGCGTGTACCACCATGCCTGGTCTCAGCAGCTGGCTCAGCATGCTTGAGGGCAGGGCTGGCATGGCATGTGGTGCTGGGGATCAAACCTCAGCCCCTGTGCTTGCCTAAGCAGGTGTTCCCTTCAGTCTTTCTAATAAATCACACCTGGCACCTTCCTCACTACTGCTCATCGGCCTTGTTCTTTGCTTCCTGCAGAATAAGGATGCAGAGGGAGGAGTAAGTTGGTTACAGTCCTGAGTCCTCCAAGTCTTAACTATTCTAGCATTGCTAAAAGTCCAAGCCCAGAGTCTCCTCCAAGACCCAAGGCAAACTTATCAGTGGGTCCCTGTAAACAATAGCAGCAACAGCAGCAACAGCAGCAACAGCAGCAGCAACAGATCACATCCTTTCAAGATAGAATTGGACAGGCAGAAGATAAGCATCATATTTCAAAAACAAGGAACAAGAAAATAATAACAAGGGATCAGCATGAAACATGCCCCAAATCCCACAGGGCAAAAATTAGATCCCAAAGTTCTAGGTACGACATTCAGGTACACCATGGCACAGGGTAGGCTCTCAAGGGTTGGTACTCCTGCCTGAATGGCTTTGCCCCATGTAGCACAACCCACATGACCTTTCTGTTTGGCAGCTTTCCTCCACGCTGCTTGTGGCTTTCTTGGCAGGTGTTGCACATTGCTAACTCTCCATCATTTCCTGGAGCCCCCCGTGCAGTGCGTGTCTTGCCCTGGTGGGCTTGCTTATGGGGATCATGATGCTGGGGCACACTGTCTAATCCCACACTTTGCTTTTGAAATTGGTGGATGCTATCATTACCCCATAACTCTTGCATCCTTCATGCCTGCAAAACCAACATCACAGGTACAAAGCCAAGCTTATTACCTGAGTCCCCTTGAGCAGAGGGTGTAGCACCTTTGCGTGCCTTGCTGACTGAACAAGGGAAAACAAATGTCACACACGGCAACCCAAGCCTTTTTGCTGGTTTGAGAAACCAATTCGCATTCCTCTGAGCCTGTGAAGGGTGCAGGAGATTCCCAGGATGCCGCTGAGGCCTCTTTGCTGTTGTTATGGCACGAAGTCCTTGGCTTCTCTTTATTAGCGGCAGCAGCTGCCCTTCTGCCCATGATCCTTTTCGCATCAAACTTGAGAATTTTCCAAACGTTTCTACTCTGCTCCATTGTGTTTCTCATTCTTGGCTGAAAGTAGCTAGTCACTCTCATTCCGTGCTTTGTTGCTTTGAAATTTAGCCTGCCAAGTTAACTGCTGGATCACCTCCACTAGCACCATCCTTGGACCAAGCCTCTAACATGTAGGTCTGTGGGAGCCATTACACATCCAAACAATGACCACGGATTGTAGACCTTCCTTTAATTAAGGGAGCTGTTCATTATATATATTTCAGTATTTCCATGTCCCCACTGACACTTGTATACTTTTTTCTTTTTTTTTATGATAACTGTTCTGATAAATGTAAGGTGATAGCTCATCATGATTTTGGATTTGCATTTTCCTAATGTAGAATAATTTTTTACATGCTTTTGGTCATTTGTGTCTCACCTTTGGAAAACTATCAAGTCCTTAACTTACTTTTAAATCAGGTTATTAATTTTGAACCACTGAATTGTTGATGTTCCTTATGTATTTTAGATATCAACCTCTAAACAAGGAGATAGATCTCTGGATGGTCCTGGCCAGCCCTGCACCCTTAACTCTTCTTTTGTTCTCAGTAAATCCATAGAATGCAACAACCTGAAATGAGGAGCACATATTCAGAACAATACAGGATGTGTCCTTATTCTTCTGAGAATAGGATGCCCTGCAGTGCTTGAGCTCAGTAACTAAGTAATACTCAAGATAAAAACCCAAGCTCTCAGGATCTTTCAGCTGCAGTGTATTAAAAACATGCAAATGAGACTTGTTATGATTCAGGTCTAGATGTCCCTCCAAAGCCTCTTGTAATCATAGGGCATTTTCAGTGGAACTAAGTGTGTGATGACTAAATCAACCTACTGATAGATTTGGCACAGCCCTTATCTTGGTAGTCTAGATAGGATAAAAAGAACAGAAACATTTTAGCAAGGCCCCTCGTTGCCTTAACTGTCTTCTGCTGACATGAACAGTTGCCCCTCTGTCGTATGCTGCCCTGCCTTGGCACCAGCTGAGTAGGGACTAAAACCTCCACTAACGGTGAGCTAAGTAAACCTTTTCTACCTTCACATTGGGTGTTGGGTATTTTGCTTCCGCAGTGAGAGAAAATAACTAAGACAGGACTGCATGTGGTTTGGGCTTCTTTCTTTAACTCTATTAGGAAACCAGCTTGTGTAGCCTTCTGTTTATTTTTGCTATTTGTAGCAATACTTCTGCTTTGCCTTAAATGATTATGCTAGTATTCTGTGTCATT
>PVJA010011911.1:5566-28758 GCA_004027025.1 Myocastor coypus
TTTTTTTTTTTTTTTTTTTTTTTTTTTTTTTTTTTTTTTTTTTTTTTTTTTTTTTTTTTTTTTTTTTTTTTTTTTTTTTTTTTTTTTTTTTTTTTTTTTTTTTTTTTTTTTTTTTTTTTTTTTTTTGTCTTTTTGAGACAGGGTCTTGTTATGCAGTTCAGGCTGGCCTTGAGCTCACTATTGTAGCTCAGGCTGGTCTTGAACTCACACCAAAACTCCTGCCTCAGCCTCCTGCGTGCTGGGATTACCTCTTTTTTTTTTTCTTGTTTCGGAACTTTTGTTTGTTTGTTTGTTTATTCATTTTTAATGCCAGCTCAGCCTGCCCTCAGGGCAGGGCTGGCGCAGCATGTGGTACCGGGGATCGAACCACGGTCCTTGCAGCTGCCTAAGCTTTCCTAAGCAGGCACTTTAGACCACTGAACCAATCTGCTGGGCCAGATAACAGCTATTCTTTCTGGAGGAGATAGTCTCAGGTATTGTTTTCATTTGCATTTCAAATGACCAGTGATGTTGAACAATTACTTCTTTATTTATTTGCCATTTTTAATTCTTCATCTGAGAAGTGTGTATTCATTTCAGATGATCATTTTTTGATTGGGTATTTAAATTTTTTGTGTGTTCATTAGATATTTTAGATATTATTTGTCTTTTGTCTGAGGGATAGCTGGCAGTCCCTTGTTCTTGGGTAGGAAGAGCCAATATAATAAAAGTAATCATACTTCTATAATGGTTAGATAAGTTTAATGTAATCCCAATCAAAATTCCATGTCAGATCCCACAAAACTAGAGAGAACAATTCTGAAATTCATTTGGAATCAGGGATCTAGAGTAGCAAAAACAGTTTTGGGCACTAAAGGCAAGGCTGCGGATATTACAGTCCATGATCTGAAACTGTACTACAAAACTGCTGTGATAAAAACAGCATGGTTGTATATATATTATTATTTTTTTTTTTTAGAGAGAGAGGGTTCTACAGGGTATTCAGGGTCTCAAGACTGGATTGGACTCCTAGCAATCAGCCTCCCAAGAGCTAGGGTTACAGGCAGGCACCACCACGCCCAGTCTCAATTGCTGTCTCATCTCAGCTCACTCCAGGGGCAGGGCTGGCACAGCAGGTCCAGTGATGAAACCCCAGGCCCCTGCACCTGCTTGGAGGGACTTTAATCTGCTGAGCTATTTGGTTGGCCCAACAGTATGGTTCTAAAAAACTAACAAAACAGACTGGAAGATCAAAGGGACAGATTAGAAGATGTAGAAACAATCCCAAACATACTCAGCCACCCCTTCTTTGACAAAGCCAAACATCTTCACTAGAAGAAAGATATCCTCTATTTTATGAATGGTGCTGTATGAGTCTTTGAGGGGACAACTAGACATAAACCATAACACTGATAATTTAAAATTATCAACAGTTAACTTTCTGGATAAATCCTTTATTATTAATGACCATTTTATTTAAAAAGCAGTTTATAATTTAAATAGTGCTTTTTCTTTTTACATAAAATAATTTATAGTTGCTCTGTGAAGTAAGTCCAGTGTCCTTTGCACAGAGGAGGAAGCCGACTCACCTGTTCGTCTCACACAGCCAGAGAGCAATAGGAAAGTTGAACTCCACAAAATTCAGTTGACACATTAACTTTGCTATTCACCAGAGTGGCTTCATCCTTTACATGATTTTACTTTTGGGTTAGGTAGCAAGTCTAAAATAAATGCATGGTTCTTGCTGTGGCAAATAGGACATTGTGCCAAGGAATATATAAGACATTTAGATCTAATGTTTGGGATTTGTAAGATTTTTTTCTTTTGTTGTTGTTGGTATGTGTTTTGGATATCTTTCAATAATTTTGAAATCATAGTTGCCAATTAAAATATTTGTGATAAAATTTAAACTACTGATGTTTTACAGTATGTGACACTTAAAGAGATGCCTGCTGTACTTGTTTTCAAAGATGAAACCTACTTTGTTTATGATGGTAAGTCCTACAATTAATTCCTGTAAGACACATTTAAAATTAGTATCTATTTTAGGGGGTGTGGATATTACTGTTTATGGATTTCCTCTCAGTAGACTGAGGTTTTTTAAATCTCTTCATTTGTAGTCTTTGCATCTAGTATATATTCATTCTTTTTTTGTGTGTGAAATTATTTGCCTTTTTGAGATGTGATCTGAGTTGTACATTATCTTAACATACTTAAAATTGATTCTACAAAGAAATATTTCAGATACTCAAAATGATGAATAAAACACTTTGAAGAATGTGAGCCCTGTGTTTTCTTCCTCACAGCAATTCATTGTCCCTGTCATAAATCAGTACATTGATACAATTCCTTGATTGTCTCAGTATTCTTCTCTCATTAATGGGACAAATACCCGACACACAAAATGAAGGATGGAAAGGTTTATTCAGCTCATAGTACTGGAGGTTTCAGTCCATATTTGACTGGCTCCAAGGCAGAGTGGCACAGGGCACAGATCATCAGTTTATAGTGGCAGCATTGAGCAAGAGGAGCCAAAGGAGAGTAACAGCAACAGTGGCAACAGAGAGAAAGTCTGTCTGTCTGTCTCTCTTATGGCTCTGTCCCAGGCTGGGGGAAGTACTCACACCCTTAATCCCAGTGGATCATGAATTAATCTCAAACTCTGGAAGTCCCTGCCCCATGACTGTATGAGGCTTGAGGGCACAACTGGACACAAATCATAACATTGATAATTTAAAAATTTTTTATTTTGATAACAAATGTATATCAGAAAGAAAGTAACATGTAAAATTCTGTGTGTCTATCTCAGAGGCCGAGCAGTTACCAAGGTCTTAATCTCATTTGCTTTTCCCCCTTTTTCAAGAATTTCTAAGCAGACTTCATGGTATTTTGTAATTAATCAGTATGTGCTTTATCAGATAACTATGACCTATTTTAACACTTAAGGTAAAATTAATAATTTCCTAACATCTTCAAATACCTATTCTTCTGGTTCCTTGAATGTATTTCATGGGTGGAGGGGTCAGCAAAGTGACAGAGACCCCAGGAAATATTTTAAGTTTCAAGGGAAACAAATTTGACACTAGTTGGCCACCAGACATTCCCTCAGAGGTGGGTAAGAGTGAATGCAAAGTCTTAGTTTTGTCCCAAGTTTTTCTCTGGGTTTTCCATCATGGTGCAATGCTGACATTAGCAGTACTAGTTTTTCTTTGCAGTGTATAAGGCCAGTGCTATATCTTTCTGACTCCCAAGGATTGGATTGCCATTTGATAAGTGGATAAACACAAAAAACGCCTGTTTTTAATCCTTTAGGTGCAGCTGTTGAGATAGCCAGCTATAATTATACTAAAATATCATAATTTCATTATAAAATTAAGGAATGTGTTATGATAACTTACAATAATACCCATAATTTCTAAAAACATCATTTTTAATATGTAGGGTTATATTATCCTTTATTAGGTATTTTGTATATTTGACACTTTATAATTTGATAACAGTTATCTTAAAGTCATGTCTTTTGTCTGATATGATGAATAAGTGATTGCATTGGTTGATACATTGTGTCAACTTGCAAAGTTAAAAGCCTTACTAAATTGCTCAGCAGTTCCATACCCTAGGGCATGGGGTCTCTATCCAAGATTGACTCATCACCTAAAAGATATACAACCAGAAAATTTTGAAGAGCATCCCACTTAGAGGAGCTCCAGTCTTTGCAGTCAGCTTGGACTTGGATGTCATTGCCCACCTCCTAGCGTAGACTCTTTGGCTCCTGCCTTGGTTCTTTCAGCCTTTAGCTGTACACTCATCAACCTTCCATCGAAGACCCATCAGTCTTGTGATACATTCTTCAGTCTCCTTGGACTGCCATCCACAGAGTCAGATGAAGAAGCATGTACAGGGCATGAGCACACTGGAGACCGAAGGATTCAGTTTAAGGTCTTGAACTCACTGTAGTGTTTTAAGTATGTATCAGGATGCTGATGGGTCTGTGACAAAAGCTAATGAGCTTATACCAGAAGGCACAAAGGTCCAAGGTGTAGGCTGAAGAGTCTGTGTAGAAGCCAGATAAGGAAGTCAAGACCAAGCTGGTTGTGAATGAGCTCCTCTGTCTGAGGAAGTGGAAATCTCTTACTGTTTTGTTTTGTTTTTCAAAAAAATACTTTGTATGTTTTACATGATGAGTCACTTGAGGGTGGGGCCTCTTTGCCCTAGGGTATAGAATTGCTGAGCTGATTTAGTTAAGCTTTTACTTTTCAAGTTAATACAGTGTATCCACTAGTGTAATGACCATCTTACAGTCCCAATTTATTTGCTTTGTTTTTGTTTTTAAGAATATGAAGATGGTGATCTGTCAGCATGGATCAGTAGGGAAAGGTTTCAGAATTATCTTACTATGGATGGCTTTCTCTTATATGAACTTGGAGACACAGGTAATAAGCAAATGAGCAACTCCTAACACTTCACTAATTTTTCTTTGATTGCTTAAATCTGTTTCTGAACTTCAGCTCTTTTTTTTTTTTTTTTTTAATGTAGTTCAGGGTCTCACTGCACAGACTGGACTCAGTCATCCTCCTATTTTCAGCCCCCCAAGTGCTGATATTACAGGCATGCACTGCCATGCCCAGTCTTAATCGCTATCTCAATGTACCCCAGGAGGCAGGTCAGGGATTCAAACCCCAGTCCCTGTGTCTGCCTAAAGCAAGCACTTTAATCTACAAAACTATCTGACTGGCTCTTATTTCATTATTAAAGTATACCTGCATTGTAGTTGTTCCCCCAAAAAAATCTTCATGTGAGTCAAAGCTTAGCTGAACACAGAATTTACCAAGAGAACTGACCTTGAGAAGGAAGAAAAGGGGCCTCAGTAGTAAAAGAATGAGAAAATCTCGTCCACCCAGAGGCTATATAGTGATGGCTGTTCTTTTTTTTTTTTTTTTTTTTTTTAATGTATTTGGTTTAGTGTTTCACTAGGCAGCTCAGACTTACAGTGATCCTCCTGTTTTCAGCCTCCCCAGCACTGCTGGCTGGCTTAGAATGCCTGGGGCTGGGCCAGGCTGGCATGTGGTTCCATGATCAAATGGTGGCTGATTTTGTACTAGGAGTTAAAAATGCAACTTCCTAGTTACTTCAGAAAGCCTATTTTTACTTGTAAAGGAAAAACGAATCAGTTGGTAGTTTCTTCAAGTTATATGACTGAAAATGCTAGACAAAGCAAATGTGATATAACTAAACATGGAAACTATATCAAGTTAATTATATAGTTTCATTGATGTAAACTGCAGAAGTTACAAATTACTGAGAGTGAAGCTATGGCACATGTGCCATAATGAGCGCGAATAGCCTTCTTTGTCTGTACAACAGCAGCCAAGCATCATGTAGCAGTTGTTTATCTGAACCAAAACTTTCCTATTCAGGTTTAATTGCAGCCTTGATGTTTTGAGTTTGAGTTTGCAGCTTGAGCACTCGATCTCAAAAGATTGGCTAGCAAGACAGTTTTATAAATTTATTGTAAATTCCTGATTATTGTTGCCATGTTTATTTCCCTGTACAATGTTATTTTAAGTACAGTGGGTGCATAGTTTTAGAGTAGAGGGAGGGAAACTACAAGACTAGTGTTTTATGGCAAATAATGAACATGGTGTTTCCTCTTCTCCTTTTAAAACTTAGAGTATGTGTTTACCTATGGGGCCAGTGAGCTAGCTCAGCAGACTAAGTGCCTGCTTAGGCAAGCACAGGGACTGGGCTTTAATCCCTGGTACTGTATGCTGTGTTAGCCTTCCTTCTGGGTGCCCTGAACCAGCCACTGAATCCAGACCTGGTTGTGCACACCTGTAATCCCAGCGCTGGGTATGCTGAAAACAGGAGGATCACTACGAGTGTGAGCTGCATGGTCAGACCCTGTACCAGATGCATTAAAAAGAAAGAAAGAAAGAAAGAAAGAAAGAAAGAAAGAAAGAAAGAAAGAAAGAAAGAAAGAAAGAAAGAAAGAAAAAAAATGTTTGCCTGTGATTAAAAATTTGTACATTAGATTCGTGTTTGTTTTGGTTCATGAGCTGTATTTTGGCATTTTGTGCCTGATGATCTCAATCTTAGTTCCTGTGTGGAGTTGACATAGTACTGGCAAGGCTCGAATTATTTTCTAATTATTTAAAGGAAGAAAGAAAAATGTAAGAACATACAAGGTTTTTTTCCCTTGAGTACTTAATCATAGGAGATAGCACAACCTCAAGATAATTGAAGTAGTAATCTTAGGCCACACCATAATTCTTTCTCCAGTCAGTGTGAAATCAGAACTTTGCTGTTGAAGTGTTCCTTTTGCCTCTGACATAATTGCCCTTGTTGCCATTACCTGTGGTTGTGTCCTTGCTCATTGTCAACCTGTCCCTTATGCAGGTATCATAGTGGTCCCAACTGTGTGGATTCAGACAAGTAACTTAATAGCAATTTTGTGACTTGATCCTTACATTCTGCACTGCTGTTTTACTATCTATCTTCATTTTTCTTTGACCTCGCCCCATATTTTCTCTTCTGCAGCTGTACTGACCATAAAGTTATTTAAACCCACCATGCTATGTGTACCAAAGATGTGTACCTTTATTTTTGTTTTGCCTAAAAGATACATTAAATTTATTTCTGTCTGTTCAACTAAGACCAAACAATACCCCCTTAGGAAAATCTTCACCAATGTCTTCAAGCTACATTAGCTTTCACTACTTTTTTTATAGCAGCATGTTCCTTTTTTTCTTCTTTTTTGTATGTCTTTGTAGTACATGTAGCTTCCCGTCTTGGGGAATGGGTGCATGTATGAAATACAACTTGTTTCATTTTCAAATCCCCTTCTTTCTTTCTCCCTCCATTACTCTTGTTCTGAATCCCCCCCCTCTGTCTCGACTAGAACTATTAATTTTAATATAAGATGTATCAAGTATAAATGTCTTTCTCCTACTGGGCTGCATTCTCAAATGCAGAGCTGGTTCTACATTAGCTCATTACTTTGTCTTTCTAACTTTCTCCGAGTGCTGCGTATTATTTGGCACTCAGTAATTGTTAAATTGATATATAAAAAGTTGTGCCTATATTTTTTAGAATCCTTGTTGCAGGCATTCTTGAAAAAAAAAAAAAAAAAAGCAAAACTCATTTGTGAGTTGTTCAAAAATGCAAGAAGCCCATAATGAAATCCAAACTTGAGTAGGAGTGAAATATTTTAAGAAGGGAGAAAAATCATTATACACTGTTGTTTCCACCAGATGATTAAAAGTAAACTCAAGGTTGTTCAGAATTTAGAGAGGTATTAACAAGCAAGGTAGAATTTGATGAAGCAGCATTGTAACATGGAGATGCAAATGAAATGTAGTTAACTTAATCCTATATTTTTATACCTGCTCTGAGCTAATTACTATCTCACATATTTGTGCATATACTTTCATTGAGTTTTCTCGATCTGTGAAATAAGTGCTCATTTCCTAATATAAATGGAGTTTACTGAGCTTAAGTTACACAGCTAATAAATGATGGTGCTTGTCTGTTGTTGATCTTGTAGGGTTTTGTTCAATTGTTAGAATATAGTGTTCATTATCTGACTTTCTTACCTGACATAATTATTCTACTGATTCTGTCCTGCTGCCTCCCAGCAGTGTATCAGAAGTACATATGATTTGTGTTCTGTTTAGGACAAAGGAAATGTGAATCAGTTTAATTCTTACTACTTGCAGTTTTAATGTTGACAGAATACTCAGCTAATCAATTTGTATGTAGCTTAAAAACCCAAATTGTTATAATTTACTAATGTTTATATGTTGAGGGTAGAGCACAGAAGAATTACTTGCAGATGATCAATTCACTGATTCACTATAAAAATATACTATAATGTCATTAAATAATTGAAAATAAGTAGGATAACTGATAATAAATTCTAGAAACTTAATATCCGTGTTTACAACAAAAGTGATAATAGAAATGTTTATATAATGAGGTTATTGAAATTGGATGTCATTCTTAATTTCAGGCAAGCTTGTGGCTATTGCAGTTATTGATGAGAAAAATACATCCATTGAACATACCAGGTATAGTTGCCTTGAAAGAGTTTTAAGGTTCAAATATTTTTCAAATCAGATTTTATGTGGCCTTAAATAAACTTGATTATGGTTGTTACAGTATTTTTCCTGCAGCACTTAGATAAATAACATAGCATTACTGAATAATTTATTTTTTCATGGGAAGAATTAAAGTATGTGTTTATTCTGCAGATTAAAGTCAGTTATTCAAGAAGTTGCTAAAGATTACAGAGACCACTTCCATAGGTATGTGTCTGCATTCCAGGAGCTTCTTGTATTTCCTTTTAGCTGTATTTTATAATACAACAGAAGTAGTATGGGTTGTGTTACTGAAAATTTGAAAATCTCTAATCTATAATTCAAAGTGCTCTAAAACCAAAATTTTTTGAGCTGTGACATGATGCAAATAAAAGTTTCACAACTGACTTCACGTGCCTGTGCTTCAGTTAGAATGCAGGTGTACTTAACATGTTCTACAAAATTACCTTTGAGTTATGTGTATTAGGTATTTATAAAACATGATTGTGTCTTGTGTTTAGATTTTGATCCTGTCCCAAACGTAATTCATTATATTTATGCATGATTTTTAAAAATATGAAACTTGTATTCCCATGCATTTCAGATAAGTGATGTTCAATATATATTTCATACTCTGAACGTTGAATCAAGGAGATGAAGTGCCTGTTAGCCTGTTGTGCTTCATCATGAGTTGTCTGCGTCTTGAAGTTAGAGGAAAAAAACACGTGTTATATGATTTCAGACAAGTTTTGTGAGAAAATTTATTTACAAAATTAAGATTAAATTAAATAAGGATCAGAAGTCAGATAAATGTAATAAAAACTCAAAGAATAATTGAATATAAAAATGACATTAGAAATATTTCTGCTGTGTACTAAAACATTCTTTAATGACTGCCATGAAAGATAGTCATATAAGTTTGTTATATTGTTTAATTCTTATCTATTCCAAATGTGAGAAAATGTCAGAGTATAGTTGTCATAGTACACAGAGGATGCCATTTTTTGAGTACATCTTTTTTTTAAAAAATGGTTAATCTTACATATGTTTTTATTGCAAAATTTTTTATTACTGAGTTATAAATATGTATATGTGAAGTAGAATTTAATATTACACATCTGTATTTGTATCTTTTAAATCTCATAAAATTTACACTTCTCTATTATATATTATATATAACTTACATGTTAAATGCTTATGAATTTACTAGGCAAGCCCTAAATTTCAATTTGTTCTATTGTTTACCTTTTATAAAACTGAATGTTGTGCTCTTCCCTTTGCTGTCCCCACCATGATTTGTTAGGGATTTTCAGTTTGGCCATATGGATGGAAATGACTACATAAATACCTTGCTGATGGAGTAAGTAGAGTCCTGAATGATTTTGTTATCAATTCTTAGCAATTTTTAAATACCTATTTGTGAAAGATGGACAGAAGGATTAAATAGTTGAACAAATTCTTAGATTATTTTGTGGCAGACATTTTCTCTTTAAATATATTTGTATTAGATGCATTTAAAGCTTGTTGAATTTTAATATTGTGTTATATTAAGAATTATCTTGTAATTCAGTGTGATAGTATTTAATACACTGAAAACATCCTATAAAAACTTGAAAAGTTTGAAGTATGTGCTCAGTTCATACTTTATGCATTGAGTAATTATAATTGTTAAATAGAAAGTTTAGGACTTAAAACTAGTTGTTATATTAGATAACAGACAAAACCATGTATGTATGTTAGAAATTATGAAACTTCAAAAGATTTGTTTATTTATGTTATAAAGTCAGTGTTGGAACTCATTATAATAAGAATTTTAGCATATTTGGTGTACAGTGTCTAGTATATGACAGTCAAAAAAGGGGAAAAAACAAATAAAATACCTGTGTAATTCTTAAAAATACTTAGCCCTTACTTTATTGCTATTTTGTTGTTGTTGTTGTTGTTGTTGTAACACTAAGTATTTATCCCAGGATGTTTCTACGAAGTTGCATCCCAAGGGCCGGGGAGATAGCTCAGTAGAATAAGTGCTTACCTGGCAAGCACAGGATCCTGAGTTCAATCCCTGGTACTGCAAAAATAAACGAGCAAATAAACCTAAGTTGCATCCCAATGATGTTATAATTCTTATTTTGAGACAGAGATCTCATTCAATTGCTAAATTACCCACTGCAGGTTCAAACTTGTAATCCTGCCCTAGTCTCCTTGTTCAGATTACAGAGTATAAAATTTTAATGCTCATAACAATGTGGGAAAACTATTGTTGACACAATTCCTCTCCATTGCCCCAGGAATTAGAGTAATTATTTGTATAAGTTAGGTATGTGTCCTAGCATAAACCTAGGAAAAATGGATATTCTCTGTAATCTCATACTAAGATCACTTTATTTAAAAAAAAAAAAAAAAAGTTTTTCAAGTGTATATATATACAGTAGGTATTTTGATGAAGCTTTTTCTTATATCTTTCACTGTATTCAATATACTGATTCATTAAAACAGCACTTGACAAGAAGCCCAAAGCCATTTTGGTCTAATAAGTATTAAGATGATATTCAAAATGTATAGTGATAATGTTCCTTTATTAGTGTTACTAAAATTGAAGTGATAAAAAATTGGGGGGTAAAATTATGGTGAGAAAATACACTTTATTTAAATTATTAGGTTGGAGGGGGTTTTAATGTTCTAGAACGTGATTTATTTTGGTGAATTTTCTATACATACTTGGTACTTTTATATTTTGCTGTTTTTAAGTACAGTGTCCTATAGAATATGGCAGTGGCTATATGGAGAATCTGCAGTAGTATTTATTGAACCTGTACATTGGACACAGTACTGTAATGGATGTCTAAGTGGAATTTTCTCATGCAGTTTTTATACTGATATAGGTGCTTTGCCCTCCATTTCATAAAGGGTCATTACTTTGCAAGAAACTAATTTACTTACTTAAGACCATCCTACAACATTTTCAAGCAGGCACCAGAGGTAAACAAAAGCAGGTTAACTCTAGCAACCATGTTCTTTCCTGTTCTGTTAGTTGAAGTGGGGTTCTAAGTGATAATGATGGCATTTAAAGATTTGTGACAAGGAATAATATTGCCTAAAAAATTAATAGTTCATTACATTGTAATTTCTGTCCTTAAGTTCATAATTATTCAGCTATCTTATTTGACTATAAGAATATTTTCATGAATTGAATTTCACTAGTTTCAGAATCAGTGTGAAATAAGTGAAGTTTGCTGTCTCTGTGTTTAATGTGTGTTTGATTTCTTTGTTTTTATATTTTTAGTGAATTGAAAATCCCAACTGTGGTTGTACTGAATACTTCAAATCAACAATATTACTTGCTAGACAGACAAATTAATAATGCTAAAGACATGGTCCAGTTCATTAATAACATTTTGGATGGCACAGTAGAAGTGAGTAGTTCATTTCCATTTCATAAGGATAATGGGAAGGACAAAAGAGAAACTGGTTGCTTCTTGATTTTGAAAGCAGAAGTTCACCTTCTCCCAGACTCAGAACATTCTTCCATAGCAGAAGTAGCCAAGGAATTACTGAAGACATATATAGTTGATACAGTGATTGTGGAGGTGGTACTGCATTTGAAACTGAGTCGGGATAAGAAGCTTACATTGTGTGGGCTGATCTCCATAGTAAACCTTCCTGGCACTTAATACATTTCTGGGTCCATAAAAGCTGTAAATTAAGTTATCAGAACTGGTTTTCTAAGGAAATCTGCAAACAGGAAGTATAATGATAATTCTCCACCCTGGTGGAGAATTCCAAACATTCAGGAGGCGTGACCAGAAGATACAGTGATTAAATTTTAATAAGATATATTGCAGTGAAAGACACACTGTCATTAATCGCTCTCAAAATATTCTACCTTCTTTTAAGCTATTTATACCACTGTGTAACACTGCCTTACCACTTTCTAAAATAGTTCTGAAAGCTCTATTTTGTGTCTTTAGTTGAGCTATCCTAGCTATGTCAGTCTTCTGAATTGATTAAAAATATGTACCTGTCATGGGCATTCTGACTTTGAGAAAGAGGTAGAAGACACACCATGCCAAATCTAGTGAATAAGGTGAAGGAACATGATTTAATATTTTATGAGCATGGCCTTTATCTTGGACATTATGTAGCAGCAACATTCACCCTATTTTAGGTCATACCTTATAAAGACACTGGAAAAAGAACTTCCAAAAGTGCCTCCAGAAAGTGACAAAATGATGGGGATATATATGTTCAAAGAAGGGTGTAATATTTTGGGGGCATTAGTGACAGTTTAAATACTCATTTTATGTTTTTGTCCTAACTCTTCAAACATTTCTCAGAAATAAGCAAACAAACAGTACTTTCTATTTGTGAACAATTCCCTATAAATTCGAATGGTGTTTCCCACACTGGGCTGCAACTATATAAAAGAGTTATGTTATCCTTTCATGTCACAGCTAAGTTGTGTAACTGCACGTATCTTAATTTGGTAAAATAAAATACAAATTTTGAAGGAAAGTAAAGACTCAGACACAGACTTCAACTTTTTTTTCTACATGTGGTACTTGAATGTACTGAGCTACATACATTCCCAGCTTTTATTTTTTATTTTGAGATAGCCTTTTTCTTAGGTAGCCAGACAAAGCACCAATTTGCTATCCCCCACCATACTCTCACAGAGTATTAATTACTTGTTCATGAGACTTCAGTTCAGATTTACACCAACTTTTATATATATTTGGTACAGGGTCTTACTACATACTGGGACTTATAGTGATCCTCCGACTTTTGAAAAAGTAACACACATCTACCTAGGATCAAAGCCAAGAAGTCTTAATCCACATAGTGACAATTTTATGTTTGTGCAAATAACGTTTTGGTTCAAGTAAACCACCTATATGATTGAGAACACTTCTGTTTTGTTAATTACTAAAACTTGATTCAGAGTTTTAGTAATTGTTTCCTATAACTTGAAGATTCAAGCTTTAAAGGAACTGAGTTAACTGATTGTCAATCACGTGGAGCTTTTCTGTCTACCTTTCAGCACTTGTTGACCTTCGTCCTCTAGTACACTGTACCGACTACACAATAGCAATGCCAGCTAAATTCACAAATTTTACAGAGCTGAACTCAGGGTTTATCACTGTCTTATTTGGATTATGAGTAGGAGAGAAGGGATTCATCATCAAAGAAGAATCAGGCTGTGTTAACAGAAGGAGGAAATGCGAGATAGGAAAAAATAGTAAATACTGAACATGGATTTTCAGTTTATTCATGTATTACTTTGTAGCCAACCTTTTCATTCCCAGTAGTAAAGTTAGTTAAAATTAACCTAGAAAAATAAAATTGTGTTACTTAACAATTTATTTTTCTCATTAAAGGCCCAAGGAGGTGATAGCATTTGGCAAAGATTGAAAAGAATAGTATTTGATGCTAAATCTACTGTTGTGGTAAGTTTGATAGTTTGTGTAATTTGGTAATTGGTAATTTTAAAAGTATGGAGTTCTTTAGTGTGTTGTAATGATGGTACAATCTAAACCAGTGATGGTGAACCTTTTAATGACCAAGATCCAAACTGCACTCAAGAACCATTTATTTATCATAGAGTGCCAACACTGCAGTTAAACTTTCATACTGAAGTTAACAGTTTAGAAAAAACAACTCTGCATTGACATAATTTTGTCTTAAAAGAAGAGCTCAGTAATACACATGTCATAGGTTCACCATGAATGATCTAGACTTTCACAGGTGTGGATCAAAATATGTGCTTAGTTTGAAAGATATGGACCCTTTAGAAAGTATGCATCAGGTGAAATTATTACTCTATTTTAGTACAATTGGTGAATTGTTGGAACTCAGAATCATTTAACTTGATAATGTGACCTATAAAATAACTATTTGTGTAAAAGTGTTGCTTAGTTCTATAATTTAAGTACAGATAATAGTCCAGATATAAGTACAGAAACTTTTTTTATTTTATGGAAAAAATTTTAATATCACTGAGTTGGGTCATTTTTGTTGAGGGCTCATGTACATAAATATAACTTTTATTCTTTTTAAAGTTTCTTTACCATTCCCACCTCTCACTTAGCTCTCCTACATCCTCTTTCCCCATTTTCTTTCTTGTTGTTATTAATCTTTGACAAAGATTTTAATGCACAGCGTGCACTCATAGTGATCCTCCTGCTTCCAGCCTCCCAGCACTCGGATTACAGGTCTGCACCACCATGCTGGGTCTCATGCTTATCTTTACTCCACTTATTCCCCTTGTCTTCTCCCTCTTGGCCATGTTTTGTTCTACCCTTATGCTCTTTCTTTGTACTTTGTCTTACTCAAATAGAGATATATGATATGTAAGCTGATGTGTCTGATCTTTGATCTTTGTCATTCAACATTATATTTTCTAGGAGTATCCATTGTCCTAATAATGTCTCCAATTTGTTCTGTCAATTAGTATTCTATTATATATAGATACCCAATTTTCTTTATCTGATCATATTTTTTTTTTTTTTTACTGTTAGTGAAGGATGTACAGGGATAGGGTATACAGGATCTCACTACTAGATCAGACTCATGATCTGCCTATTTATAGCCTCCCAAAAGTTGGAATTACAGGTGCACACCACCATACCCAGTCTCAGTTGCCATCTCAGGGTGGCCCCAGGGGCAGGGCCAGGATGATAGGGATCGAACTCCTGACCACTGTGTCTGCTTGTAGTTGCTTTAATCCGCTGAGCTATTTGGCTGGCCCTATCTGGTCATCTTTGATAAGAGGCTGGTTCCAAGATTTAGTGATCATGAGTTATGCACCTATGAACATTAATATGCATGTGTCACTGTAGTATGATTTCTTTAAGTTTGGGGAAAGATACCTGAGAGAGGGATAGCTAAGTTATGGAATTTTAAATTTTAGGAATGATATTCTAAGACGTTTTTGGTCTTTCAGTTCAGCTCTCAAACATCTTCACAGTAGAGGTATTCTTGAATTTGTTTGAGCCCTTAGCTTAGCTGCAGTTGTTTGTCATGAGCTATCCCATCAGCATTTTTCTTCGTCTTTTTTATTTCAGGACTGAGGTTTGAACTCGACCTTGCACTTGCCAGGCAGGCAGTTGTTCCACAGAGCTATCTCCCCAGCCCAGCATTTTTATTTCTTAGACTGAAAGCAATCATGAAAATATAGCCAGTTTTCTTAATTTATGAGAAATAAATAATCTTTGACTTACATCATTAAGGCATCCTTCAATTTCTTAGTTCCTTTTGCCAGCAACATGAACTGGACCCTGACCACAAATCATTGTCTATTTGCTGCTCTTGCTTTTACATGCTTTCCATATTTTGTAGGCCTCCACAACTGAGATTCTGTATACCACTACACAATTAACATTACTAAGGTTTGTAGGTTTTCTCACTTCCCTTGTCCAGTGATACACACCAGAATACTCTATCCATCAAAAAAAACATTTTCACTGGTTTTTAGTATTTCATTAGAGTTCTGAAGCTAATTGGTAATGCTTACATTACATCTTGTTTTGCCTCTTGCTTGCTGATTTCTAAATTTGCACCACAGGTTATGTGATTATTCTATGAAGCCAAAATGTCTTTTTTTCTTTGAAGTTATTTGTATTGTTCTCAGAAGTTACAGACACAACTTTATTCAATAGAATTAAAAATATTTTTACTTTCTTAGAAGCTGAGGGAATACTGCATAAAAATAATTGAAAGTAATGGACTTTACTACTAGCAAGTAAAAAATATTACAAATGCTATGTGAATGTCTCTCCATGAATGGATTCCTGTGCTTCCGCAAACATATCAGAAGCTGTTGGGCACACAGTAACCATCTTAAAGAGACTATGATTAGTGTGAAAAAAAAAAAAAAAAAAAAAAGTTGATTTTTTTCTTTCTGCTGCTGCAAATAGCTGGTTCTTTGCATACACACTAATACAACACAAGTGCACATGTATGTCTGCATACATAGATATAGAGTTTGTGTCTTTTATACTGACTTTAAATTGGTAGTTTTAGCTCACGTATGACTTAGTCACTGAAACTAAAAAAGAATAGCAATAATAGTACATCTATAGAGATTTTAAATTTATTGTATGCTTTTAATATCAAAATTACTTTGAGGGCAACTGAATTTCAATTGCTCTTCCACAGTCTATATTTAAGAGTTCACCCCTCATGGGCTGCTTCCTCTTCGGCTTGCCATTGGGTGTCATCAGTATCATGTGCTATGGAATCTACACGGCTGACACAGATGGAGGTTACATGGAAGAACGATATGAAGTAGTATCTAAAAGTGAAATGGAAGCTAGACAACAAATAGAACAGAGCAAAGAGCAGCAGGAGTCAAGGCGGGGTGAATCTCTAGCGCCTACAGTGCAAGAACCCAAGGATGTATTAGAAAAGAAGACAGACTGAGACTTTGTAAGCATAAAATATTTGATAGGATTTCAAATTATTAAAGAGTCTATTTATTGAATTTAAAAGATTTAACTATAATATTTACAGAAAAGAACATGTTATTTGTATTTTGCTAATATCAACTGCATGGGATAAAGTACTCTTTCCATAAATGTGATGTTTGGAGCAAAGAGATGAACAGTTTGTAGAAAAAAACCAAATCACTCCTTCAGGGTTTCTCTAATAAGTGTTATTATAACAGATTACTTCTATTTATGTGTTTCTCTATCTGAATATTCTATGGTAAAGTTAATATTTTGAGCCAGAATATTTAAATTGGCCAGTCAGATAGAAGATACATGTTTGATAGAGAAAAACAATACTTCCACTTCCTACCTTCTGTTCTCATATATTTTGGCTAATATTTATATGGAAAAAAATTAAGACTTTAAAATGTAGGCACTTTAAGGAGAACTTGGAACTTTTTCCATGTATCAAATTAAGGTTATGAGGTTAAAATACTGTATTGTGGTTTTATATAGATAGCAGTGACTTTATTTTATTAGTTATTTTTAAAAGAGAGAAAATGTTACTTTCTAACTTTTTACTTAGTTGGATTACTGTAGAATTTTCATATGGGCCTGTATAGTCAGGGAAAACGTTTTGTGATTGACCTTTGTAAAGTAACCAGGATGTACTGAGAACAGTGGTTTCAGCTCATGCTCTGGAGTACTCTTTAAAGAGATTTCTCATTGATCATTGTAGGAAGGAAACATCTCTGTTAATCCTACCTTGCTGTAGCCAAAGTAGCCCTAGTTTTATGTTTGTTTCATTTTTATTTGATATATTGAAATTTCTTCCAAATTTTCCCTTGCTGAAAGAAAGCATTTGCATTTGAAAAGTAGTACATATCATATTTTTGTCGATGGTATATAAACTTTATAATAAATAAGTCCAAAATGTATATTTATTGCACATAAATTTATCATCACACATCAGTTAACTACTGCCATGGCATGTTTGAGCTCATAGTGATTGATAAGTGATAGAATCAGCACGTCAAATGGCAAATATTACATCCATTTGAGAACAGTTTAGTGTGTTTATTACAGATTTTATTTTAATACTTTATATTAGATGATTTTAGACTTCATCTGATAACTTACTCAGGTAGCTATTCCTTGAGTACCTAAAGGAACCTGCGATTAACTTTGTTACCCATTGTAAAGAATTTTGTTGTGTATTTAAAACTGTTTAGTCATTTTAAAGCTATGTAATTTATGGTCCTGACACTGAAGTTATTTAGTACTTGGTTGTCCAAGGCAGTTTTTGGTTCTTTCCGATGCCATACTGATCAGGGCAATCCTGAAACTATTGTATTTAAGTGCTAAAGAATCACCCATGATTACTTTATCATGACCATGTACTCCTCTTATTTAATAATTAAATATCCATTCTTAGTATTTGACCTTTTACCATCATTAATTTTAATGAAACAAATATGAAGCCCAGAGAAGTTCAGTAATAATGTGATATTCTTAAGTGAAAACTGGTATGTAAATATGGTTCATTTAACAAATACATTTCTCCTTGAAAAATAATGACCAATTCGGGAAGAACTATACTAATGTTCCAGCTGGTCAGGCTTGTCTTATAATAGGATAAAGCTTGGAAACTAGAAATTCTTCATTTAAGACTCATTAGGTACTTTATTTTTCCTTGCAAAGGAAAAGCACAAGTATAACAGATTAGTGGACACATGTTGAGAGATATATGCAGAAAAGAGAAAAGGCTATTCACAAGGCATTAAAAAATAGTTGCCAAAAATGCAATTGGGTTGTTTCCCTTCATGTTTATCATTGTCAGTTTTTGGTTTGTATGTTTTGTGTTATCAGTCATAATCTGTAAATACGAATTCAGTGGGAAAAAAGTAAAACTCAGTGTGTTCAGTAAACAAAAAACCCGCCAGTCATCCTTTGTTTCCTTTCATACTGTTCTAAATAAATGAATCCCTTGTTCTGTTAACCTTTGCACAAACTGTACTTTTGGCTTATGTTTGTATTTTTAAGGTGTGTTTCTTGGGAAAATAAATTGTAGTTGGTTTATAAGTGAATAATTTCATTTCTTTTGTGTTAAAATTTTTGCTTTTTCTTTCTGTTTTGGATTTTTTTTTTTTTTGCATTGTCAGATTGTTAACTAAACACATTTTTATACTCGTTATTATGCTTTTCCTTTAAGTGTCCTATCAGAGCTGTATTCTGAATGCACCTCATAAAGACAGAATATCTCTCAGTGTTTCAGAGGAACATTATGCCAACGTAGTGGCGAGTTCTATTTTCTTTTTTATTTGTAATGAATTACTCTTAAGTTTCTAAAATTCAGAATTAGATATCTTTACTGTTGCTTAAATCTGGTGTCCAGATAATATTTGATGCTATTTTGCAGAAAAAGTACATGTTCTCATCAATTATGCTTTGTACCATATGAAAAAAGTATAGTCCTCTCTGTCAATATTTTTGTAGCTAATATCTTTAACTTTTGGGGGGCATATTAGACATGGAATTTGCATTTTCTTTCTTAAATGTAGTGCTTCCTGGTATCTGGTTTGGAAATAACATTAAGATGCCAAATGTTTAGACATTGAATTAATGATTTATGTGAGTAGTTAACATTTACATGTATTGTTTCTTTTTATTGAATTTTTAATGATATTTCTTGAATTTGGGAACTAATTTGATTTTAGTTTTAGTTTTGCAAAAAATAAATAGTTTTATAATGGATTCATGTGATGTGGTAGGATGGGAAAAAATGATTGAGTTTTTATTCAGAAATCATTCAAGTAAGCCAGTGAGTAATACTGAGGCTATCAATTGATGGAATTAGGTTTATCATTTTTATTTTTACAAATATATATTTTTTCCAAATGTGTCTAAGTCCAAGCATGGGCAAAAAAATAATTTTCTACTTTGGGATAATATATAGCTTTTAAAAAGTGTATTACTTGTGGAATTCATGATACCCTGCCTTAGGGCATCAATTGTAAACCTTTGTTTTTTCTAAAATAAAGTAATTGAAAATGTAGCAATTTTATGTTATCTTTGTGTGTGTTTAGGGTTGGCTGTATAATATACTCTGTAAGCAAAGACAAGGCTATGAGCTGTTTACAGACTAACAGCTAGCTTTTCATTCTAAGATAGTTTTAAAATTTAAGTAGACTCGTTAGAACAGTTTTTAATCTAACTCCATTATTAGTTAAGAATAGGAGATGAGTAGGCTTAGAGAAGTTTGTACATGCATAGCAGTGACCTCTGACATTTGGTGTAGAACTTTGGTACAGTTATGCCATTAGTACCTACTGAAGTTTGGGTCTGGATCTACCAAATTTGATCTTGTCCAGATGTGCCTTGCTGGGTCTGGCTGCTGTGCTCAGCTTCTTCCTGCTGCACATTGTGGAAGAGATCCCACTGTGCTCCTCTGGCAAGATGCTCAGCTCCTGGGTTAGCTGGGAGATTCTGTCCCCCAGCCTCTCAGGGAATTTGGCTGTAGGGTTCCACAGCAAATGCCAGGGCTGAGATCTGGGCAGGGAAGATGTTCAGCTGGCATGGGGGTGCAAGCTGAGTTCCTATCTCCGTGCCTGCTGGCCTCCGGTTGTGGGCGGTGGAAGAGTTCTGCTGGTGAGTGGGGTGGGGTGCAGGCCTAGAGGTCCAACCTATGCACCTCGCCAGTTGGGGTTGTCAGAAATTTATACTTGTGAAATCTCTGATAAACATTTCTTTATGAAAATGTACTTCACACTTTTTATAGAGGTTAAAAGAACTCTTTAAATTGTTAAACTGAGCCGGGCGTGGTGGCGCATGCCTATAATCCCAGCACTCGGGAGGCTGAGGCAGGAGGATCAGTGGGAGTTCGAGACCAGCCTGGGCTACAAAAGTGAGCTCAAGGCCAGCCTCAACTACATAGTGAGACCCTATCTCAAAAAAGCCAAAAAAAAAAAATAAAATAAAATAAATAAAATAAAAAAATAAATTGTTAAACTGCTAAATATGATTCTGGACATAATACAGCCTTGACTTTTCATCAATAAAGTGGAGATTAAAACCTTGAAATTAGGGTTAGGGATATAACTGATAGGGCTTTTCTGCAAGGCCTAGGTTAAATGTCCAGCTTTGCCAATAAAGAGAGCAGGTTTTTTTTCTTTTTTAAGTGAATGAAGTGTTAAGACTATATAATGAAAGCACAAAGCCTTCCATAATAATTTAAATATTTTATACTGAGATCATGTGTCATAATGGGAATAACTAGCATAAGAATAGTAGTCCAGGCAAAAAGCAAACTTACGACCTTAGCACCTTGTGCTGACTGGTTAGGATATACCTCTTTTGTGAATAAAGCTTGTTTCCTGTTCACAAACTATGATTAACTATAATCTACTAGATTAGATTTTTAAAAAGTGGCTGGCACATAGTTACAGCACAAATATGTCAGACTTAATTGGTTTCTTCATTTAGAGTTAATATCATGGAGAAAATCCATATCATTGGGATTATGAAATCGTAATGTGTAAATTTATTGGCTGCTTTCTGCCAATATGCATTTTAATATTTGGACAGAAATCTTACAAAAGTATTTCTTTGATGTTGAAATTAATTGTAAATAGACATTATTTAAAATTTTCTGTTTTTTTTTCTGCTTTTAATGAAAATAAAGGCTTACCTAGTAGAATTATTGATTGATGTATATAAATGCTTCAGTATATATGTGCATTCTAGACAGATTTAGGATATTAAGTAGAGATGAGATAGTTGGTTCTTTGCAACTACTCTTGACCTTTAGTCAACTTGAGCTTTCTCTGAGCCTATTTTCCCATAAATTGCAATGCTATTCTAATCCACTGCTAAAAAAGTGTCAATTTATTTTTTTGTGCATTGTTTTTTAAACTAATGTATCTTATTTGCACTTACTTATATTACAGCAGTAAAACATAAGCATGCCTGTCATTTTAAGGTACTCTGTAGTGATTGGCAGGTTTTTTTTTTTTTTTCTTAAAATGCTCAATTGACAAGTTTTCTGTTTTTCTTTTTATTAGTTTTCCTTTTCATGCAATTTCTTATTCTTCAATCCAAAAGCGTTGTTGTTGGGCATGTAGCTCAGCAGCGTAAGCATCTGCTGTCAAGCACAAGGTTCTGCATTTGATCACTGGTACTGCAAAAGTAAACAAAACTAAATAACATAAAGGTTAAATCAACAAAAAAAATATTTTTTTTAATGTGACAATCATACAGGACCACTTTTATTCAAAGCATATACAGTATAACAAGTGTTAACATTTCAAGTACACAGTCTACTTAATGAACATTCAGTGGTGTGTATGGGAAGCTTCAATCTTCAAACACTTTTCTACCCAAACGTTAGTATGATTCAATAATGGCATACAATCACTTATTATAAAATGGGTTTACTGATAATAACTTTATGAAATTTACTCCCGGTATTTGATATTGCAACCTTTAGGATCTTTGAGATACAGTATACATATACCTAACTGGCATAATCTTCATTATTTGAGCTCTTCTAACAGCTTTTGAAATTTCTTTGTTTCTTCCTACAAAAAATACATGAAAAAATGTTCAACATCATTGGTTATTGGAAAAATGCAAATTAAACAACACTGAGATTCCATCTCACCCCAGAAAGATCAACTGTAATCAGAAAGTCAAATGCCTGTAAAATTGGGGGAAAAAAAGCAATCTTTCTCCACTGTTGGGAGTGCAGGCTGGTACAACCATTATTGAAATCTGTGTGGATATTCCTCAAAAACCTAGGATTCAGGCCAGCTATTCCCCCTTGTAGATATTTTTTCCAAAATAATTAAAATCATTAGACCACAGCCATATGTACACTCATAGAAGCACAATTTGTCATAGCTAAATCTTGGAAACAGCCACGTTACTATTAACTGAGGAATAGGTGAAAAGGATGTGGTATTTTTATATAATAGAGTACTACTCAGCTATAAATATAGGAGCCTTTTATAGGTAAATGCAGGCAACTCAAGACCATACTCATAAATGAAATAAGTCAGACACATTTGTACAATCAGACTCATCCTATAGTCTCACTAGTGTGAAAAACCAAACATGCACATACGAACTGAAATGCACAATAGGTATTGTGAACTTGACTGAACTGGACAAAAGACGAATTGTGCTAAGGGCAGGGTAAAGGAAAATATGAATATATAAGATACATAAGATTGTTACATAGCTAATTTCTCTTAGTTCATTAAAAACATTTTGTGCTAATGTTGTATAGACAAGATAACATATGTCTTATACTCTATAACAGGAAGAGGACAGTATAGAATATATCAACCATTGTATCTGTAATAGCATCTTGTTTGAAACTGGGGTGTCATTTTCTTTTTTTTTTTTTTAAGGGAAAAACTGGGACATGGGAAAGGAAAAAATATAAATTAAGTTAATTGTGCCACTAACTTTTATTGATTTATTGAAAGGAATGGTTAATATTTCATTAACAATGTTGCATTCTTACACCTGATAATCTGAGCAACTTCATTGAAGATAACAATATGAAACATAACACCCTTTGTTAATTTCTAATTGCTTTGAAATTTTGTGTCATTTTTATTTTTTTTTGTTGTCCTTTTCTTTAAAAGAAAGAAGAAAAAGAAAAAAGAGAGAAAAGACTATCTTTAATGCTTTTATTAACTATTCCATA
>PVJA010011911.1:28858-53603 GCA_004027025.1 Myocastor coypus
TTTTTTTTTTTTTTTTTTTTTTTTTTTTTTTTTTTTTTTTTTTTTTTTTTTTTTTTTCTTTTTGAGACAGGGTCTCACTATGCAGCTCAGGCTGGCCTTGAGCTCACTTTGGTAGCCCAGGCTGGTCTCGAACTCGCACCGATCCTCCTGCCTCAGCCTCCCGAATGCTGGGATTACAGGCGTGCGCCACGACGCCCGGCTTTGTCTGTGTGTTTTTAATGTATTTCATTGCAGCTCAGAGTCATAGTGATCCTCTTTTCAGCCTCTCTAGCACTGGGATTAAAGGCATGCACCACCATATCCAGAATCTGTAGCCAGCTCAGCCAGCTGTGGGGCCTAACATTGTATGTAGTGCTGGGGATTGAACTGTGGTGCCTGTGTTTGCCTAAAGCAGGCTCTTCAGTCCTCTGAGCTATCTCACCAGCCTTCTTAGTTCTTAAAAAGGTATTTGCATGTAGTATGTGTTAGATATGAACTCATGCAATCCAGAAGACTAGGTATCCTAAGGCAAAAAGATTTATTGGAGGTAGGAGCAAGCAGGCTAGGTGTCTAGTGGACCAAGACCGAAGTGAACAAGGCAGAGTACAGGGTTTTTAAGGGGCTTTGTCAAGTGTTTGTAGACTGTAACAACCAAGGGTGAGCTAATCTTGGCAGGGCTGCCTGGTCTGTGGGAGACTTTCGATGTTAACAAAAAGCAAATTTCTGTAGTTTTGCCCTGGCCTGGGTCCAGGGTACAAAGTTGAGTGGAATTATTTCTGCAATTAGCCCCTGGCTTGAGACAAAAATGTAGTGGCCCTTGGAGTGAGGGTGGGGGCCCTGACTTATGTGTGTACATTCAATAAATATTTGTTAAATAAATGTGATTAAATCTAGTGTTCTTATGGAAGAATTTTTTCACTGGAGTGTGAGAGTTAAGGATTTCTATTTTTTTTTTTTTATTCTAACTGAAGTTTTTAAATGTGTGGATCAAACGTATCTAAATCCTGATTGCTTAATAAAGATAAAGTGACTAACACACATACCAAAATAACACCCAGGATTTGGAGGCAGATTTATTTTATATTGATGGGAACTGATTGGGATCATTCCCAAAATACTAGGCTCTGACCTCTGGTGGTCTAGGGATTATGTGTGACTAGCAAGCATGAAATACAGAGGTGGACTGGCTTATGAACTGGGGATTGGTTTATACAGTGTGTGTCACAATGACCAGTCATTTCTAAGAGAGAAACAATCAGAACAGAAACAGTAACAATTACTTGGGCCACTAAGAAACTGAAGAATACTGGCTGGGTGTGGAGGTGGGGAGTGGTTTCTGTTATGAAAGAAGTATAAAAGCCATATGTTTTAAAAATATTTTTTCTTTGATATGGAAGGCTTTTTACTTTAGCTTTGATCTAAAATCTTAAAATATTTGTAATAATTGAAACTTAAAAATAAATTTAATATTAAATTTACATTAGCTAGTAACTACATCCTCTTAAGACCGAAGAAATAATTACTTTATTTGCAAATGCCACCTTGAACTTGGTAGCCTTTTTTGTAGTTACTATATTTTTTGTCAGAGATTCTAAATCAATGAAGCTCATCAGAATAAGAGCATCTCAGATGATTTATAAAAATACATCAGAACCTAAAACATCTACATACTTAGTCTTGTTTGAATTTCAGCATGAAACTTGAACAGGAAAAAGAAACTGTCATTGATTATGATGTTCACTTCTTATCGTGAGCATGTGGCTTAAAGTATTATTAGGCCAAAAGTGTAGACACTTTTGAGAAAAGTATATTTTTGTGATTTCCTTCTGAGCATCCTGAGGTCCAGTCCAGCACAAGAAAGTGAAACGCTTCAGCAGCCACATCATGACATGTCAACCTCGGGTGGGTGAGCAAACAGGCAGGTACCACTGAGCAGCTTCAGGAAAGCAATTTTTATTCCTGTAAATGAGAAAGTAGGTTTTGTCAAGCTGGGATGATTGGCCTGTTTTTTTTTTTGTTGTTGTTTTTTTTTGTTTGTTTGTTTGTTTTTTGTTTTGTTTTGTTTTGTTTTTTTGTTTTTTAATTCTTCCATCCTTCCTCTAGGGATAAACAGCACCTCAACTGACTTTAGTCATTCTTGGCTGCTGGGGTCCTACATGGTAGAGGAATTCTGTGAGGTGTCCTTTTTTGCCGTATCTTGTGTTCTGACTTAATCTTCATAAGTCATTTGGTGAGTGAATGAAACTTAAAATACAAACATGTATTCACAGTTTATTTTTTTCTTCTCTAGTATCAATGTAAAATGTGTTCTTATACCAGCACTTCCACATCTTAAATATAAATTGGACTTTGCAATCAAATTCACTTCTTCCCAGTAATTGGATTGAACAAGTGCAGAGTAAAGAAGAAAAAAGAGATGAAGTGAATTTACAAGTCTCTAATGGGATTCCACTATTGTACAGTTACAGGAAAAGGTACAGGGCTTTGACTCCAGTTGTTCTGTTTTTACTAAATTTGCTCTTTTTGGGTCTAGGACTCCCAACAATAACAAAATCCATGAGTGCTCAAGTTCCTCATATGAAATGGCGCTGCCTATAAATAAGACTAGTCTATATGCTTTATCTCTAGATCACTGTATCTCTAGATCACTTGCACGTAATACAGTGTAAATGCTATGGAAAAAGTAGATGCTATACTGGTATTGCCTAGGGAATGGCAATGACAAAAGTCTGTACATGTTCCAGTACAGATGTAAATTGCTTTCTGAGATTAGTTGGATGAGTACCTCATGAATACAGTAGACAACTGTATATATTCTAGTGTAATAAAAATGTAACAGTTTTCTTTACATATTTAGAGAAATTGTACATAATTGCAAATCCATATTTGTAGTGCCTGTGCTCCCTTTATCTTAGTACTTATATACCTGTGTTGCTCTATCCTGGAGTCATAAGTTACTCTTGGAACTTTGTATGGCTTTGAGGAGTTTCAGAGTAAATGTGGATGAAACTTAAATATGCTAAGTGTTGTTATATTTTCGTATCTTGATATATGGACCCAGCTTTATTTTAATATCAAACGTGAATAAAATAAACATATGAATACACTGGATAAAATATACTATGGTAGAATGTTGTATGGATTTGCAAAGTTGCCATACTGAATCTAGGAGCCAAATGATTTTATGTGAAATTAAAAAATTGATATCAAAGATGCAGATCAAACATTTGAGCAACATTGTTTCATGAAGACCTTACAATAGGGTTTATAGTTAACACAAATGAATAAATTATATTTTGAACCTATGAATGTACATTGAAACTTTTATTCTATTGTTTTCAAGAAAATACCTAAATAATACCTGATTACTTCTGCTTAGTGTTTATCAGAATGTTATTAATCTTAGAACAAAATTGCTGCTTAATTCATGAATCAACATTTCTTTGAGGCATTCTGTGACTTCTGCAAGAATTAACTTCTGCCTTTATCTTGATATGAAAATACATTGTATAAACTTCTGTTTGATTGTAGAATTACACTATTAATGTATAGCATTTTATGTATCTATTTAATGCCAAATGATACTTTTAAAAGTCAAGACTGGACCTTGAGACCATACTTCTAAGTGAAATAAATCATGCACATTTGTAAAAATCACATTTTCTCTGGTGTGAGGTAGAAGTCTAAGTAAGAACCAAGAGGTGAAACATATATTATGAGATAGGGAGAAATTATTCAGAAGGAAAGCAAAACTTGTGAGGGAGAAGAAAAAATGAGAAAGTATAAAGTGGAAATAAAGCTTATAAATAATGAGGGGAAGAGGAGTTGAAGAGAGGTGAGAGGAATTGATAAAAAAAGAGGACCTAAGATATATCATGTGCAAGTATAAGTTCCCTGCGATGTATGTAATCATGTATATCTAAATTGTATCAGTAAACTTAATAAAAAGTAAAATGAACTAAACTCATTGTCTGGGCTCAATATTTTATGAGTTTGCATGTAATGATGGTTGATTTAAGTGATATGATGAGACAAAATTTTCAGTAAATCTAAGCATGATAATAAATGCACATATCACATTCTCCATCTTCACTGGCAGTTGCTTAAGTGTAATTGCATACGTATATACCATATTTTCCCATATGTCTCATAACACAGCAGCATTTCCACTACACACATCCATGGAAACAGGAAATCATCATATGTGTGAAAGGCAGCCAAGTAATTAAGTACAGTGATCTCTGAAGCAAAATTACTGTTAGATCAATAATACAGAGGAAATTTCCACAGGACTTTAAATTTATACACTGGTGGGATCATGCTGAGACTTATTTTGGGAATCTAAGTTTTGAGTCTTTATGTATTGTAAATAATAGTTTTCTATCTGAGGAGGAGCAACCCAAACATTTTCCCATTCTGCATATTGTCTCCTTACTTAGTTTGTTGTCTCCTTTGCTGTGCAGAAACTTTCTAATTTGTAATGTCATTTGTTGATATTATTTGATATTTCTTATGTAATCAAGGTTCTGTTTAAAAAGTCTTTGCTGAGGCTGTCTTAACTGGTGTTATCTTTGAGAAGATCTTTAAAATATTTATTCTTCTGTTTAAATACCTAGGTCTTTGATCTATTTTAGTACAGGCTGAGAGATCATGAGCTTAATTAAAGCTACTAAATGTGTATAACCAGTTTTCTCAATACCATTTGAAAGAGCTGCTATCTTTCTGATAACATACAATTTTGTGTCTTTTGTCAAAGAATCAGGTGACTAAATGTGCCTGAGTTGCTTCTGCATGTTCTGTTCTGTTCTATTGATCCATATGTCTGTTTTTGTGTCAGTAACATGCTGCTGTTTTTCTTTTTTAATCACTAATTTTGTTGTGTTACTTGAAATCTGGGTTAGAGATGCTCCTGATTTGCTCCTTTTTTATTCTGCATTTCTTCTGGTTCTGTATGAATTTTAGGACTATGTTCTAGTTCTGTGAAAAAAGATACTGGTATTTTGATTGAGATTGGTTCAACCCTACGTGACAGTTTTAGCAGTATAGCTATTTTGACAATATTGGATCTGCCTGTAACGAAACTAGGGATGTCCTTGTCTCCTTGACTTCTTCAATTTCATTTCTCAGAAGTCTCTAGTTTTAATGATAGACTATTTCCTCTTCCTTAATTATCTTAATTCTTTTCGTTTTATTTTTTTTAATTTAACAATGGTTATATTACATATTTTCATCATCGGATCAGTTTAGATTAATAGATATTGGTGTATAAGATTGATCAAACAATTAAATGTTAACACTTTCAATAAACATTAATTTTTTTCTCTTTTTTTAACAGTTGACACATTACATATTGTTCTCACAATAGTTATACAGACCATAGTGTGTGAGCATGACCCACCTTCCTGTTGATGTTGCTAAGGAAAGAAAAAAAAATTCTTTGAATTAAGAGGAAGCAGATGCATACACAGTTCAGTGTTCCACAATTGCAGTGGGCCAACAGTGAAATTTGCAATGTTGGAGGCTATTGATCCAAGCCTCCTACAGCTCAACTGATCAATCTAGCTCTGCGTTTCATGCCTTGTAATTAAGCTTTTTTGTTGGGTGATCAAGGGCAAGTCAAAGCAAGACCTGTATAACAAAACATTCATCTTTTGTATCTTCCAAGGTCAAATCCCCTCAGGATTAACTTTTTGAAACCATGTACAGTGCTTTGTGAAACTGTTGTCAATGTCAGCCTTCAGGAAGAGTCATGCCCGTTGCTTGGCCAGTTTGCTTTCTGTGAAATCCTGAGAGAAGGTTTTTCTCTAGGTGACTCTCCTTAGACACACTATAGTTCATTTATCCCTTTCCTGTGAGGTCCCATAATCTCCTTGACCGGAAAATTTGAGACACCTCTGAGTTATGGGATATTATAGACAGGTTCTCTTATGTTCTGAGTCCTTACTGACCTTGAAGGGCTAGGGCCAAAATATTGGCTATCCTCATAGCCCTTCTTTTTCTCCAATTTTTGGTCTGTTAACTTACATTCTCAACCCTCCAGCAGAAAAGCTTCGTGGTACTATTACTCTATAACATAGGTAATTGAGCTTATCATCATTGGCTTTCTGAATATCAAACATCTTTGACTTATCTTGGATTTGATATTTTCTGGCAATCATTGATATTCTAATAACTCTCCATTAGAATGTGATATAAGCAGTTATACAATTTTTACACAGATATTTGGAAATTCAAGGAAACACAAAATGTAGCCTATCAAGCCTATGGTATTTGGCCCAGTCCCTTACTTTCAACTAATACTCTTGAGAGAGAGTATAATAGTAACTGAGTTTACACTGGGAGCAGTACACATCAAAAAGAGGAGAGTGACATGCATTCCAAGCATAGTTTTAGTTATATGGTGCTATGATCAGTGTGATGAACTTTTTGAAGGTTCTTAGGAGGAATATCTTATTCATCCTGTGTACATAAGTACAAGGTTTTGCTCCTGATATGTTTCCTCTTTTGTCTACTTTCAGTCACTTCATTGTTTAATCCATAACACATAAAGCTGTGTTATGCCCTTAAGTTTTAATTTTCTTTAAAGTTCTTATATTAGGAAGACTATATGATATTTACACATGTAGGTCTGGTTTATTTCACTAATGAGTATATGTTCAATATACATCCATTTATATATGAAGTCTTCAATCTTATTTTTTATAGCTGAGTAATATTCCATTGTATAAAAATATCACATTTTTTTCAACCATTCTTCAAATGATGGGCATTTTGGTTGTTTCCAAGATTTGGCTATTACAAATTGGGCTGCTATGAACATAGGTGCACAGATATCGCTATGGTATGATGTTTTCAGTTCTTCTGGGAAAATTCCCAGTAGGGGGACAGCTGGATTGAATGGAACTTCCAATTCTAGTTTTCTAAGGATCCTCCACACTACTTTCCATAATGGTTGCACCAATCTGCATTCCCACCAGCAGTGGAGTAGGGTTTCTCCTTCCCCACAGCCTCTCCAGCATTTGTTGCTGGTTGATTTCTTTATGATAGCCATTCTTTGTGGGGTGAGATGGTATCTAAGTGCTGCTTTGATTTGCATTTCACAAATGGCTAGCGATGTGGAGCATTTCTTCATGTATTTGTAGGCTTGCTGCATTTCTTTCTCTGACAATTGTGTGTTCATCTCAGATGCCCATTTCCGGATTGGGTCTTTGAATTTTGGGAAACCTAATGGTTTTTAGTTCTTTGTAGATTCTAGATAGAAGACCTTTGTCTGAGTACTTGTTAGTTAAAATCTTTTCGAAATTTGTGGTCATCTTTTCACTTTGTTAGTGATTTCCTTTGACATGCAGAAACTTCTTAGCCGGGGGTGGGGGGGTCCCAATTGTTGATGCTTTCAAGTGTTAAACGTGCAATTTGATTTCCGTCCATGAACTCTTTGCCTACTCCGATGTCTTCAAGATTTCCTCCCACTTTCTCTTCCAGGAGATTTAATGTTTCACTTTTAATATTTAGATCTTTAATCCATTTTGACTTTATTTTCGTACATGGTGATAGGCTCTGGTCAAGTTTTAGTTTTTGGCATGTAAAGAGCCAGTTTTTCCAGTACCATTTGTTAAAGAGGCTATCTTTCTTCCAGTAAACGTGTTTGGCCCATTTGTCAAAAGTGAGGTGGCTGAGTGTGTTTGCATTTGCTTGTGCATCTTCTAATCTATTCCATTGATCCTCACGTCTATTCTTTTGCCAATACTATGCTGATTTTATTACTGTGGCTTTGTAGTATAACTTTAGGTCAGGAATTGTAATGCCTCCTATCATACCTTTATTGCATGGAATTGTCTTTGCAATTCTGGGTCTTTTTTGGTTCCAAATAAATTTTAGGAATGATTTATCCAGGTCTGTGAGGTATGTTTACGGTATTTGGATAGGAATTGCATTAAATCTGTACAACAATTTAGGGAGTATGGCCATCTTCACAATGTTGGTTCTTCCTATCCAGGAGCAGGGAATATCTTTCCATATTTTTGAAATCTTCTAGGATCTCTTTTTTTCAGAATAATGTAGTTTTCACTGAAAAGCTCTTTTAGCCGGGCGTGGTGGTGCACGCTTGTAATCCCAGCACTCGGGAGGCTGAGGCAGGAGGATCGGTGCGAGTTCGAGACCAGCCTGGGCTACAAAAGTGAGCTCAGGACCAGCCTCAACTGCATAGCCAGACCCTGTCTCAAAAAGACAAAAGAAAAAAAAAAAAAAAGAAAAGCTCTTTTATTTCTTTTGTTAGGTTAATCGCTAAGTATTTCATTTTTTTCAGTGCTATCATAAAAGATACTGCTTCTCTAATTTCTCTCTCAGTGTGTTTGTCATCTGTGTAGAGGAATGCAACTGACTTTTGTGTGTTGACTTTATAACCTGCTATACTACTGAATTTGTGTATTAATTCTAGTAGCATCTTACTGGAGTTTTTTGGGTCTTCCACGTAGATTATCATGTCATTTGCTAATAGTGATAGTTTTACTTCTTTACCTATTGTTATTCATTTTATTGCTCTTTCTTGTCTAATGGCTGTAGCTAGCTAATGATTGCAGAACTATATTGAATAGGAGTGGTGATAGAGGACATCCTTGTCTTGTGCCAAATTTGAGAGTAAAAGACCAGTTTTTCACCATTTAGAATTATGTTAGCTGTTGGATTATTGTAGATAGCTTTTATCAAGTTGAGGTAGAGGCCCTCTATTCCAATTTTCTGTAGGACTTTGAACATGAATGAGTGTTGGACTTTGTCAAAGGCCTTTTCTGCATCAGTTGAGATGATCATGTGATTTTTGGCTTTGGCTCTATTGATATAGTGTATTGCATTTATAGATTTGCATATATTGAACCATCCTTGCATCCCTGGGATGAATCCTACCTGGTCATGGTGTATAATCTTCTTGATGATTAGTTGTATTCTATTGGTGAGGATTTTATTAAGGATTTTTGCACCTATGTTCATCAGAGAAATTGACCTGTAGGTTCTTTTTAGTTGCATCTCTCTCTGGTTTTGGTATCAGTATAATACTTGCCTCTAGGAATGATTTTGAAAGGATTGCTTCCTTTTCTATTTCATTGAAGAGTTTGAGGAGTTTTGAGATTAAGTCTTCTATAAATTTCTTGTAGAATTCAGTAGTGAATCATTCAGGTCCCGGACTTTTTTTGTTGGTAGGCTTTTTATTACATTTCATATTTCATTGGTTGTTATTGGCTTATTTAGAGTTGTTATATCTTCTCGATTCACTTTTGGGAATTTATACTTTTCTAGGAATCTGTCCATTTCATCTGTGACTTCAATTCTGTGAGAGTAAAGATTCTCAAAGTAACTGTTTATGATCCTCTGTATCTCTGCTGGGTCTGTAGTAATTTCACCCTTTTCATTCCTTATTGCTTGAATTTGAGTCCTTTCTTTCCTCTTTTTGATGAGGTTAGCTAGGGGCTTATCAACTTTATTTGATTTTTCAAAGAGCCAGCTTTTGGATTCATTAATACTTTGTATTTTTTCTTTGTCTCAATTCAATTAATTTCTGCTCTAATCTTTATAATTTCCTCCCATCTTTGGGCTTTCGATTTCGTTTGCTCTTCTATTTCTAGTCGATTGAGGTACTCCAGGAGAGTATTTATAATTTGTTCCCATTCTGTTTTCTTAATGTGTGAGTTCAGAGCTATAAATTTACCTCTGAGAACTGCTTGCATTGTGTCCCATAAATTCCAGTAGATTGTGTTTGAATTTTCATTAAATTCAAGATATTGTTTAATTTCAGCTGTACCAGTCTGGTTGTTGAGAAGAGTGTTGTTTAATGTCCATGTATTTCTGGAGTTCTTGGGGTTTCTGTTGTCATTTATTTCCAATTTCATTGCACTGTGGTCAGATAATATGCATGGGCTAATTTCTGTTTTCTTGCATGTACCTAAGCATGACCTATGTACTAATATGTGGTCTATTTTAGAAAACGTCCCATGTGCAGCTGAAAAAAAAATGTATTCTGAAGTAGTTGGGTGGAACACTCTTCGTATGTCCACTGATTCCACTTGTTTCAAGTTCTGGTTTAGCTCTCCTACTTCTTTGCTAAGTTTTTGTTTGCTTGACCTATCTTTTTTGGATAAGGGGGAGTTGAGGTCTCCTGTTAAGATTGTTGTATTGGATATTAGATTTTTCATATCCATTAAGGTTTGTCTTATATACCTTGCTGCTCCTGTGTTGGGTACATACATATTTATGAGTGTCGCATCTTCATCTTGAAGTTTTCCCCTGACCAATATTTCGTTTGATCAGTCTTGGTTTGAAGTTTAGGCTATCTGCAAACAGGATGGCTACCCCTGCTTTTTTTTCAGGTGCTGGAGCATGTAGTATTGGTTTCCATCCTTTCACTTTTAGTCTATGAGTTTATGAATTAAGTGCATTTGTTGTATACAGTATATTGTTGGATTTTGCTTCCTTATCCATTCTGCCAGTCTATTTCTTTTAATTGGAGAATTGAGTCCATTTACATTGATGGTTATAATTGAAATATGTTGACTTATGTTTGACATGATGTCTACTTACTACTGTTTACCTCTTTTTCTCCTGTGTTTAATTGAGTAGCCTATTTGGTGGGATCTTTCTGTTCTCATTTCTTGAGTTTGAGTCATTTTGGTCCCTCTCTAAAATATTTTTTAGTATTCTGTGTAGGGTTGGTTTTGATGTCATGAAATTTTTAAAATATTCCTTGTCGTGGAAGTATTTCACTTCTCCCTCATACTTGAGAGTTTTGCGGGATATAGCAGTCTCTGATGAAATTTGTTTTCATGAAGTATTTGAAGCACTCTGCTCCATGCTCTTCTTGATTTCATGGTTTGTGAAGAGAAATCTGCTGTTATTCTTGTGGGTTTTCCTTTAAATGTGATCTGCTTCTTTACTCTAGCAGCTGTTAGTATACTGTTCTGCTGAATTTGTGGAATCTTGATTATTATATGTCTGGATGTGTTTTTAGTCGGGTTGATGTTATTTGGGGTTCTGTATGGTTCAGTTACTGTATGTCCAATTGTTTTCTTCATATTTGGGAAGTTTCTGCTATTACTTCTGCCCATATTCTTTTTATATCCTTTGTACTGACTCCTTCTTTCTCGTTGATTCCTGTTAATCTCACATTGTTCATTTTTGCCCCATCTTGCAGATGTTGAATTAATTTTTCCTGCATCCTAGTTGTTTTTAAGAAATCTTTTCTTATCTTTTCACTAGCTATGACGGGGTCTTCAAGAAGTGAGATTCTATCTTCACTTTGGTTCATACGGTTTTGCCAGCTTGTGACTGAGATTTTATTTTCTTCGATATCTCTTTGAAACTGTTTTATGTGATCTGTTTCTTTCCTATATTGTTCATTCAGGGAATCCATCATTTTTCTCTTCTCTAATTTTTTATCAATGTATTCTTTAATAGTACTGAAGTCTCTCATTATGGTTATCCTTTCTCTCTCTAGTTCGCATAATATTTCTGCTCTGTTCTCCTCTGTACCTTTCTGTAGTTGTTCCCCTACTTTAGATGCTATTGATTTAGAGAGGTCTTTTTTAATTTCAGAGGTTATTTCTGCTCTTTTTTCTTCTATATGTTTCTGCAGTTGTTTTTCTCCTTAGCGTCTATTTTTTCAATACATTTATTTTTTTACTTCAAATGTTATCTCAGATCTGAGTTGTTCTATACGTTCCTGCACTTGCCTTTCAACCTCGGCTGCTACTGATTCAGAGATTCCCTCTGCATGATTCCCATTTATTTCCTTGATAGTGTTTCCTGTATTTGTTTTGTGTGGACTAGGGACCTGGAATTGGATCTTGTTCCTTCTCTATATCATTTTTCATAGCACGATCTCTGCACCTTGGTGAACTTATACAGTTAGTACCTATGGAAATTTAGGTCTGGATCCACCAAGCTTGTTTCCCTCCAGAGGTGTCTGGCTGCAATTGGGAGCTCAGTCGGCTGGCTACTATGAGGCCCTATGTGTTGGGATGATGGTGGGCCATGTGGGTATAGTGGGTATCTGTGTCGTCGGGGTTTGGGCAGTTGTCCAGTTGGGGGGAAGTATTTGGGCTGATAGAGTTCTTACCTGGCCAATATGAGCCCTGGTCTGGAAGATGGGTGGAATCTGAGCTCAGGTTGTTGATCAGTCCGCAAATGGACCAGGGCGAAGTCTGCTAGTTTCTCCAGTCAAGATGGCGGTGGAGTCAAGTTTGGGTGACGTGTCAAGTCTCGAGTCTGGGCTTGGTCCCGGCTCTGCACTACCAGACGAGATGGCCTGGGGATCCTGGCGGGCTGACAGGGCAAGTCCAGGGGCTGGGCTTTGACGCAACCAGTAGAAATCTATCTTAATTCTTAAATACTTGATTTTTGAAAACTTTCGAGTTATATTCTTTTCCTAATTTTTTTTTTTGATGGGTTTAGTATTAGTGTACAGAATCCTATTGATTATTTTGTGTTCCTTTTCTTTTCTTTCTTTTTCTCTCTTTCTTTCTTTTTTTTTTTTTTTTTTTTTTTTTTTTTTTTTTTTTTTTTTTTTTTTTTTTTTTTTTTTTTTTTTTTTTTTTTTTTTTTTTTTTTTTTTTTTTTTTTTTTTTTTTTTTTTTTTTTTTTTTTTTTTGGTGGGACTGGGGTTCAAACTCACGACCTTGCACTTGCCAGGCAGGCCCTTGTGCCAGGGAGCTATCTCCCCAGCCCCTATTTTTTTTTTTTTAACAGGGTCTCATTACTGACTCATAGTGATCCTCCTGCTTATACCTCCCAAGTGCTGGCATTACAGGCGCGCACCACCATGCCCAGACTCCCTCGCCAGCTCAGCGTGCTTGAGAGTAGGGCCAGCATGGCAGGCGGTTTGTGTTCATTTTATATCTTTCTATATTGCCCATTTTTTAGTAGTTCTAGGACTCTTTGTATAACATTTTTTCAGATCTTATGTTTAAAGAATCATATATTTGTTGTTTTGTTTTATTTTTTCTTTTCTGAAATACCAAGGATTGAACTCAGGACCCTTTGCTTGCCAGGCAAGCACTTATTTTACTGAGCTATCTCCGTGGCCCTGGCTCTGATTTCAGAAGAATTTTTTTAGTTTTTTCTATATTGTGTGTGTGTGTGTGTGTGTGTGTGTGTGTGTGTGTGTGTTTGTGTATGTGTATTTCTATTGGAAACTGAACTTGGGACTTCATGCAGTAGGTTTGTCACAAATGACTTAGGTTGAGGTAGAATTTACTACGTAAGTTTTCTTAAGAATTTTTTAAAATCATAAAGGACATTATATTTTATCAAAGGCTTTGCATCTATTGAGATGATCGTGTGTTGTTGCTTCTTCTTGTGAGATAAGTTACATTTCTTTGTTTGCTTATGTTGCCATCCTTGAATCTCTAGGATGAAGCCTACTTGATGTGATATATATTTTTCATAATTTATGGCATCTTTTTGTTGATAGTTTGTTGAGAATTTTTGCCTCTGTGTTCCTTAAAGAAATTGATTTGGGGATTTTTGTTTGTTTGTTTCTTTGTTTTGTTGATCTTCTGTTTGTTAAGTCCTACTCCTACTTCAGAATCAAGGTTGATTCCTACCTTGTAGGCATGAGTTTGGCAGTGTTCCTATTAATGGCTGGCATCCTAATATCCTCCCTAAAGCCTAAAGTTATGCATTCATAGCTGGGGCTTTCTGAAGCTGCATACACTGCAGAGTGTGATCCTGGAATTAATGCTATGTAGTCCACTACTTGATTCAGCATAGTTCTGGATGCAAACCATGGTATGACCCACTCTGCATGTGGATGACAGTACTCAAGGGCAGCTGGCCTGAATGGGATAAAGTAACAAAGACTTGTTTCTCTGCTTGCTGCTTAACTGCTACCCGTCTTCCCTGCCAGGGACTGTTTCTCCTGTGTGATGCCCTCCATCATGCCATCTTGCCCGAGAATCAGCCAACTATCAACTGAAACCTCCACAAAATGTGAGCTGAAATAAATCCTTCCTCTAACCTTGAGTGTTGGGTTTTTTGTATCAGCAATGAAAAAATACCCAAGACATATCCTTACCATTCAGTATTCTTAAAGAGTATGAAGAGTATTTGATGGGAATTTTTCCCTGAGGTTCTTGTAGGATTCAGCAATAAATACATAGGGTTGTGGACTTTGTTGGTAGGCTTTTTAATACCATTTATTATTAGAATTTGGGCTTTCAAAATATTTCTTTTTTGTAATTCATATATGTCTAATAATCTACCTATTTTGCCTAGATTTCCCAAATTATTATTATTATTATTATTATTATTATTATTATTATTATTAGTTTTTATTTTATTATGGCTGGCTCAGCCTTCCCTGGGAGTGAGGCTGGCACAGTGTGTGGTGCTGGGGATTGAACCATGGCTTCTGCAGTTGTCTAAACTTTCCTAAGCAGGTGCTTTGGACCGCTGAACTATCTTGCCAGCCCAATTTCCCAAATTATTGGAATGTGTTTTCAAGGGACTTACTTATAATGTGGATTTTCCTGGTGCCCATTGTTGTTTCATTTTTTTTTTCATTATTAATTGTCTTGATTTTTTTTTTTAAGTTAAGTTTGCCTAACTTAATTTGAAAGTGGATTTGTAGTGGATTTCTAATGATAGTGGTTAACTTAACTATACCAATCTGAATTAAAGTAGCATGGTGCTGGATGTGGGAGGCCCACCTGAGGACTATTGATAGCAGCATAAAGATAGAACATAATAAACTGCTAAAATGCTGTTGGGGATGCTGTTAGAGTTGTTGGAAGCTGCTAGTTCTCTTGGGTGTTCCGCTGGAGGATCTTGTCATGCTGACTTTCCCGATGAACTTTGGAGGGGCTCTCGTCCTCATCTTGAGCATTGCTTCCTGGCTCCGGAGGGGAAGATAGTGCACTGCTCAGCCTCATGAAGAAGTTTGTCACATTGCTTTCCTGATGGGAACCCGTCTTTCCTCATTGCTGGAGGAGCTCAGGACTTCACTGTTGTGGAGGATGCTGTGGTACTTTTGGGGGGAGGCCAGATGCTTTTTTTTTTCATAGGAGAGAGAAATTTATTCAAAGTCTAGGTAAAGACTGGCTGATTGCCTTCTACAATGTGAACAGTGAAAAACAGCTACAGAAAAGGCTGGAATTTTGTTATAAAAGTTTGAAATCAGTTCTTCCCGTTGTAAGCCATCGAGACAACCTAATGCAATGTGTGGCCACAGCTTGCTATGTACAACACTGAGCCTGTAACCCCTGTTATCAAAATACACATTTGTCACCATAAGAAAACTGCTTTGATGTGCTAGCTCTGTGTCTGACAACAGGTATAAAAATATCACAAATATTTACGTCCTTGTTACACTCCACTAAGGAACTCAGGCTCGAACATGACCCCTGCCCACTACCAGGGCAGCCCAGAGGGTGGTAGAGTGAAGTGGACTGGATGCTGGCCCCACTACGTGAGGCCCCAGTAATAAATAAATAAATAAATAAATAAATAAATAAATAAATAATAAAATTAATCTTTTATCTATTTATTTGGTAAAGGGTCTTTCTATGCAGCTCAGACTTATAGTGACCCTCCTGTCTCAGCCTCCTCAATGCTAGGATTACAGACCACTATGCCTAGTTTGAGTGGTCAGCATGGCAGTACCAGGGATGGAACCCAGGACCTTGTGCTTGACAGGCAGACCCTTAGACCACTGAGCTATTTGCCCAGTCCCTCTGTGGCTTACTGTGAGTGTTCCTTCCTAGCTCCCGTTCAGGTTCCTTAGCTTGCTAACACAGATCTCTCATCCTGCTGGCATAGACTTTCTAGCTTCCACTACTGACTTCAGGGCCTTTCCAGCCCAGATTCATGAAGCAGACCTGCATGACACTTAGTTGTGGCATCTAGGCCTCCAGGTGGACTTGTGGGAGGCATTGTCATGAGCTCCAGATTTTTAGCTGGACTCAAGTAAAATATTAGGATCTAGATCCTCAGCTGGAGTCTTTAGCATTTGTGTGTGTGGACAGATTTCCTGAATTTCTAAAATATGATTCTTGAGTGATTCATTATACAATACTGTTACAAAATGTGTCCTGTATTGTTCCCCTTGCAAGAACCCCAAACTATGATACTCTTTGTCTATTTTGTTTATTCTTTTCATAAACCAACTCCTCAGCTCATTGATATTTTCAGATTTTTTTTTGGTCTCAGTTTAATTTCCATTCTTACCTTTACAGTTTCCTTCCTTTTACTAGCTTTGTATTTAGATTATCTTATTTGCCTATGACGTTGATGTGCATAACTAGTTTGCATATTTGGGCTCATTCTGATTTTCTGATATGGACATTCACAGCTATAAATTTTCCTCTTAGGAATACTTATCATGATGTTGCAAAGATTTTGATATGCTGTGCTAGCATTATCACTTGATTCTAGAAATAATTCATTCCTTGATTTCTTCTGTGACTTACTTGTATTCAAGAATATGTTTCTTAATTTCTATATGTTTACATAATTTCTCTGGTTTCTTATCCTTAATTTTTAGGTTAACTGTAATATAACTGATAATATACATGAGATAATATGATTCTTCTCTATTATGGAGAAAGTTATATATATATATTTTTTCTAATTTAGGGAAGGGTCTACAGAGTGTTCAGAGTGTCACTACTAGATCAAATTCATAGTGACTTGCCTGTTTACAGCCTCCCAGGAGCTGGTATTACAGGTGTACGCCACCATGTTCAATCTCAATAGCCATCTCAGTGTGTCCAGGGACAGAAAGTCATATATCCTTCCTAGGAGCATATGTAATTATTGTGCTCAAAAATGTGATTCAATTTTATTGTTTCTTTGTTAATTTTTTGGCTATTGATCGCTTTGTCATGTCCCCTACTGTGAGTATTGATGTTTATCTGATAGTTTATGTCCAATAATATTTATTTTGCAGTAGGCTGTGGCAGTATTTGGTGCATACATATTTATACTTATTTCTTCCTGGTGAATTTTTATCTTAATACATGATTGGCTCTTCTTGTCAGTTTTTGCTTAGAGCCCACTTTATCTGTCTGAAGGTAGGAGAGCTAGCTTTTAGGCCCCATTGTATGGGTATTATTTTCCATTCTTTGGTATTTGGTTTATGAATTACCTGTAGGATTAATTGTGTCTCTTGTGTACTACATATCATTATGTTTTGTTTCTTTATCCAATCTGCCCTCCCGTGCCTTTTGATTGGGGAGATGAAACCATTTACATTCAGGGTTATTACTGAAAGGTGTTTACTTATCATACAATAATGTTACTTTCCTAAAGTTTATTTCTTTGTTTCTTGACCTTTGCTTAGCTGCTCACTCTGATTGGTACCTAGACTTTGGGCATCACTGGTTTCATTGTTTCCATGTAGGACATTGTATTTTTCAGGGTTTTACTTAGAGGAACATAACAGATATAAAGAATGGATATTAGGGAGCTGGGGAGATAGCTCCAAGGCACAAGTGCCTGCTGGGCAAGTGCAAGGTCGTGAGTTTGAACCCCGATCCCACAAAAAAAAAAAAAAAAAAAAAAAAAGAATGGATATTAACACCAAATATACAATCTATAAGGAATTATAAGATTGGCTTACAATAGTCAGCCACAGAGTCAGATGAGGAAGTGTGCAGAAGGTGTCAGCATGCTCCAAACTGAAGAATTCAATCCCAAGGTCTGAACTTCCCTGAGAACTCGGTGTCTCTATCCATCGGATGATGGGTCTGCGCTGGAAGAATGAAGTGTCTGTAATGGATGCTGAAGAGTCTGCAACAGATGGTGAAAGATGCAAGCTGGAGGCTGAAGAGTTGGCACTGCAAGCCAGATGATGAAGTCCAGGGTGAATATGAAGACTGAAGCTTCTCCAATGAAGTGAAGTCTTGACTCCTTCCTCAGCCCTTTAAAAAATCTCGTTGTGCTCAGTCATTCTGACATGGGCCCATTGTGCCCTACGGCAGAACTAATCATACCCCAGGATGGGCCCTTGATCCCACTCTAGGGAGGAGCCAATCATATCCTAGGAAGGCCCTGGTCACGCTCCAGGGAGGAACCAATTGTACCCCAGGGCGGGGTTCCCACCAACAGGGAATAGGGCTGCTCAGTCATCCAGCCACGTTGACACAATGTATCAACCACTACAGACATCCTTGAGGATTTTTAGTGTGCCTCTCTGCCACTTTTTCTTTCTTCTATTTCTTGGCCCTCTTTCCATTTGAGCAAGATTTATACCCCCACTTTGTCTTCTTTATGGCAAAGTAGTACTCCATTTTCTATAATAAGTTTTCTTTATTAATTTATCATTTTAATTAAAGAGAGAAGCCATATCATTTATGTAAACTGCAACAGATTTCACCATGCATTTCTCATTTACTTTGAACATTGTTTTAAAATTTTATCCTTTTATCATTGACTTTTCTAGACTATACTATAATGAATGTCTGTTGATTTTATTTTTATATTTTCAGTAAGGAGCTGATATAAAAGAGGGTTGAAAGCATATCTGTGGAAGTAGGAAAAGGGATTCAGAGGGAGAGGCATGTAATTGGAGATTGAGTGAAGCTAAGAGAAGGATGGATCCTGCTAGCATGCAGGTATTTAGCTTGTGTTTTGATCCTCTGTGCAGTTAGGATCTTCTCTGTCAAAAGTACTATTTACGCCTGCCAGGCGTGGTGGCTCACACCTGTAATCTCAGCACTTGGGAGGCTGAGGCAGGAGGATCAATGTGAGTTCGAGACCAGCCTGGGCTACAAAAGTGAGCTCAAGGCCAGCCTCAACTGCATAGCGAGACCCTGTCTCAAAAAGACAAAAAAAAAAAAAAAGAAAAGAAAAGAAAAGTACTATTTACATTAAACCACTACTTAATTCTTATTGTCTTTTTCACATTTAAAGACATCTGGCCTGTAGTTGAGCCTGGTGTATTTTGTCTTACAGCCAAACATAGTCCCTAAGACTCTTTCTCCAAGTCTCCTTCTTTACCCTCTCCAAAATTGTCACATTACCATGTGCAATGTCTATGGCAGTTAGAGCTCTTGGGCACTTAGCAATTCTTCTGGTGGCGTTACACAGTGAGTGGTGGGCAGACTATCAGGAGGATACACAGTTTCCTCATTGCTATGAAGGTAAATAGTAGAGTATCTTGTTTAAGCTGGAAAAGAATGTGTCCAGTTATAGCTGAAGGGAATTCTGTGGCACCTAGGTCTCCTGACTCCTGCTCTGGGGTCTCAGTGGCCCTCCACTTGATGTGAGTAAGCTTCCCTCCCAGAAACAATTTGTGGTCATTGGATAGAAAGTTATGCTGACCTTGGGGTCCGGCAGGATGGCTCACTGGTCTAAAGCGCCTACTTAGGAAAGCTTAGGCAGCTGTAGGGACCGTGGTTCGATCCCCGGCACCACATGCTGAGCCAGCCCTGCCCTCAGGGCAGGCTGAGCCGGCCATAAAAATAAATAAACAAACAAACAAAAGTTCTGAAACAAGAAAAAATAAAATAAAATGAAAAAAAATTCTAAAAAAAAGATATGTTGACCTAAAACTTTCAGTGTTTAGGAAAATAAAAGGGGAGTGACTAGACTATGGTGGTACTACTGTATCTTTCTAATCCTACCCTTACTGATTACAATGTACAGCTTTCAGCCTACAAGTTCTGTTTTTCTTAGGGTTCACAGGACTCAGCTGCCATCTGCTGAAGTTGGGAGTTCCCCTTCTTGACCCAGAATTGTGGGTTATGGAAAAGATATAACAGTCTTGGTCTCCTTGGTCTTTTATTGGTTACTTGAGGGAGGAATTGCCCATATTAATGCCACTGGTGCTCTGTTTGTTTCCCTAGTTTCCCTGGTTGCAGTCCATGGCTCTCTCAGGCCCTATGGGCAAGTATCTCCCAAACTGGGTTCCCTCTTCTATGTGGCAGGGAGAGTGTGTAAGAAGCCTATCCTAGAAGTCCAACAGCTAAGGACCCACATCTCTTTCTCAACCATCTTGGTATTATATTCAGTCTTTAATTATTTACTATATGTTTCAATCCCACTTGATATGTATCAATGAAGGAAAAGTGAAAAGCCAAAGGGAAGGTATAAAGAACAAATGCTGATCACTACTACAGTCTTTCTTTTCTTCTACCATCACTGTCATGGTGATGTTCTTGGCACTTGTAACTACCTTTTTGCTTTTTAACTTCCCTTAACTTTGTCCTCAGAAACCCTTACCCTGGACACCATCTTTGCCTAATGGGGTGAAGAAAATGATTTCTGAAATTAAATTTACATTTCTACATTAACTGTATTGTGTAGTTTTCCACTAACTATACTCAATATTTGAGTACTCAGAGTAATCTTAGGGGATATCTTATATTTTAGGCACATGCTTCACCCCTGTTACAGGAAAGACACCAATTTCCATATAATAGTTTACCAATAAAGTAACCCCATCTCTTTTCATTGATTCAGTGGCATGGAAAACCTCAAATGGCTAGGTAGCCCATAGGATTGCTCTCCTTAGATTTCACTCTTCCACAAGCACAAGCTAAGCTTGTAGGGATAAGAAGGAAGAGTAATGGGGAGTGCCCTCTCCTCATTTCTATCCCCTGATGCATAGCTTTAGGACTCCCTACTGTAAATGAAACTGTACTTCACATTGGACCCTGATCTGCCTTGCCCTAGCACATTTTGTTCAAGCTCACAAGTGTGTTTCCACCCAGCCTTACAGGGCTTTGCTTAGCCTAAGAATATAGCAGTCCTCAGAATGCCATTACTCTGTTCTATCAAGCTAGTTGCTTTAGGGTGTGAGAGGACATGGTAAGGTTAACAAATTGCATGACAAGCCCACTGACATATTTCATCTGAGGAGAAATTAGTTCCAAGGTCAGAAATGGTGCCTGATGAAACATTTCATAAATCTGTAATAACAGCTTGGCAGAAATTGCAGGCATAAATGATTATATATATAATATATATATTAATACATATTAATAAAATATATATGTTATATATATATATATATATTAATAATGTTTTTCTTTAACTGTAACTCTTTCTTTGGTTAAAATGTTTCGATAGAAACTAAAGCATTCAGAATACTGATTCCCCCAAATAATGGTGTCATACTGAAGACATACATTTGATTTTTCTGTGGATTGGTGGAGCTCATATCATTGACTACAACTGCAATGGACCCTGGTGAAAGAAAATTCATGACAGTATATACAACCCCACACTTACCACTTGTTATTGTTTTTGATAAGAGCAAAAACATTTCTAGATTCAGAATGGATTCTATTCTCTACTTGATTTTTATTATGCTGCCTGGATTGATCCTTTGCTTAGCATCCTAATGGAAAATCTTTTCGCTTTTGGAACATTAGAGAATTTTGATCTCATTCCTCTTTTATAGACTTCTTTGACACAATTTTCTGGTCATTGCCTTGCATTATGACAAATATCATATATATATGTATATATATATATATGTATATATATACATATATATATTGTTTATTTGTTTTGGTACTGGGAACAAACTCATGACCTTGCACATGCTGGGCAGTAATGCCTGCTGAGTTACATCTCCAGACCTCTATAAGTGACATGTCAAATGATTCCAGGAAATATGAACCAATTTAAGTGCTTCTTGAATTTTGGCTTCCTGAAGGTTTCTCTTTTATCATTCTCCAGAACATTCCATATTGGACAATGATGCTACAGCTGCCCCCTTTTGAGTGGTACCTATATAGTGTAATTAATCACCTGCAGTCCATAACCAATTTTTTTTAATGCTAGATAACATCATGAAGTTTCTATGAGAGGGAACATAATGCAGTGGAAGTAGAGATCTGAAGCATCTAAAGCTTTACATATCTTGTCCTTTCAATGACAGAGTGTTACCCTATCTGTCCCAATGTAAAGCTTGCTGGGTCAATCGTTACCTAATTATTGATTAGAAAGTTTAGCTCACACAGGAACTTGGTAGGATAAGTTCAATGATTCAGTATTAATGGCTAGGTGCAGTCTGAAGACTGTTTCTCAAAAGATGAAAACGTATTAATAGATTATAATATAGCCTTGTTAAAAAATTCTTAGAGTTTGCATTATCATTCACTGAATAACCTGCCAAAATTTCTAAAGAACATGTCTAACCTTTGAGAAAAACACTACCATGTATTCCAGACCACGCTGTAAATAGTGGCCTATCCTATTTTCAGAACTGTTTTTTTTTTTTTGACATAAGACTCATTGAAAACTGATAAATGTGGGTGTCTCATCAAATAGGTTGCAGCAATGTTCATAAATGAGGTTGTGTGTGAAGTGGCAGAGGTGGAGATTGATCATGTGTGTGACTAGAACAAGTACAGCCCTGAGGACATGGAGTGCCTGTGGTAAGCTAGGTGAGCAAGTTGTTCGAACCCTGAGAAGATGGGGCACCTAATGTGAGCAAGGTGAGCAAATGATTAGGTAGAGGGGTTGCACCTGACACCAACCTGCCAACTGCATAAACAATGGCACTGCAGCCATTGAACAGTTGCTTTTCTCCCACCAGGAGTGTAGGCTCCACCTGATCTCAGCTTTCTGCACTCTAACTCTTATCTCTGTTTCTTCATCCTCCACCATCCTGCCCTTGGAAAATTCAAGGTCTGTGCTGGATGCCACAATTTGGCACTTACATTTGGGATGTAGGGTACAAGGAACTCATTATATAGCAGGTGAGAGAACACTACTTGTACACACAAAAATGAGGTGTATTGATAGCATCAATAATTATCTCATTCATATCATTAATACTATCCATCATTCGGTAGGAAACATGGGACAAATAAATTCCCAAGAGCAACAGATGTTTATAGAAATACTTTCTGTGCCATTGATTACCATATTTACATTTTCTTTGTAGGTCTTGATCGGTAAGTATCTTTATGATTATGTGTTTGTTGAGATGGGCTCAGAGTATTTATGTAGGAGCACTACCTTAAAACTAAGCTCTGAGAAAAAAGTAGCGGAACAGCAGCAGTTCCCTCCCCTCCACAGAGCCTGATAACTTAGCCTCTAGCCTTGCTCAATCAGATAAGGAAGGAGTTGTAGAGGTTAAAGAAGACCTTTCACCAGTAGATGAGTGTTTCCCTGTGACTTCCATTTCATAGCCACTGAACGTAAAATTGATAGCCTTAACAGTGCCACAGTTGCTACTTCCATTTTCTCAGTTCGGAAAATTTTTTCTGTGTCACAGGCTGAGACTTCCACCATTCAGCAAAGTGTCATTCTTTTTTCTCCCTTGAAATTGGTACTAAAAGAAGCCAGGTGGCAGGAAAATACCTGGAGAGCACTCAACATGTCTCCCATATTGTTTAAACACAAGATCCCAATAATCTAGGGCAAGTTATATAGCTTCATGAAGCTGTGCCCTTTCAGACATTAAAAGAACTAAAGCAAACAACTGCTACTTAGGGCCCCACAGCTCCTTTTCCCTTGAGTTTTATAGAGCTTATAGGATAATAGGTTACGACTGCTAATGAAGAGAAAGGAATGACTGAGGCATGTTTATGTACAGGACTTATTTGTTGTGGACGGGATTTTTTAAAAAAATTGTGCATGGATCAAACTGCTCACAGTGCTGCTCAGACTGTGACCATTGCCAAAGACATGTTAGCCAGAGAAGGTGCCTTTGCTGTCACACATAATCAGCCTTTAAATTGAAATCATATGAACAAATTAAAATAGCTGCTATGAAGGCTTTCAGGGCACTTTCTTCAAAGAGTCAGACATCCCCTGAGCTGACCTCCACTCACCTGGGTCCTGATGCATAGGTTCAGGATTTTGTGGGATATTTATTACAGGTTAGTTGGAGGATTGTCAACAACACAGAGGCTAGCAAGCCTATTGTTAAACAGTTGTCCTTTGAAAATGCAAGTAAATGGTTAAAGAGGGTTTATGAGTCCTCAGCATATAGGCTGTGCTGTCCAAGATCATTTGGACTTGGGCAGACATTGGTCCCTCATGTGTAAAAGGAGCTGCCTGGGCAGCAGATATCACTCAGGCTATTCATCCACAGTCTAAAGGAAAAAGAACAAGGTCAGTGGTTTCAGCAATGGTGTTAAGGTCATTTTGTGCAAAATTTCTTTGCTGCACATGTAGAGAAAGCACAGCCATTTTCTGGTCCTTCAACAAAACCTTCTAGTATCTATTCAAAGATACTAGATGATGATATCATTGGGCAAATAAGTGTAGATCCCAGACTGGTGTGAAGGGCTGGCCTGTGAAGTTTCCAAATAATAGGAGTACTGAAATAGGGCCCCAACCTATTCCTTCTGTAGCCTATGGACATTTGTCCCAGGGAACAGTGGGATACCTGGAAGGCTGCAGTAGCCTCACTTTATTTTTATTTTTTATTTTCTTTTTAATGTATGGAAACCTTTATTGGGTTAGTCCACATTATAACTGCTTTTTGTTGTTTCAATTTTTTTATTGTTTAAATTTAACAATGGTTATATTACATATTTTCATCATCAGATCAGTTTAGATTAATACATATAGGTATATAAGATTGATCAAACAATTAAACACTAACCTTTCTAAATCCATATTACTTTTTTTTTTCTTTTCCCCTTTCTTTTCTTTGAAAGTTGACATATTGCATATTGTCCTCCCAATCATTCTACAGAGAACAGTGTGTAGGCATGACCCACCTCCCTATTGATGCTGCTTAGAAAAATAAAAACAAAAAACAAAAAACATAAAAGAAAAGAATATACTTCTCTTTGGACTAAGAGGAAGCAGATTC